>BGZK01001298.1:0-174185 GCA_005406025.1 Eumeta japonica
AATCCACTGGAACGCGCACCCAAAAAGTACCTCCTTCGGCCTTACACCTCCTGGGTTTAATCGCAAAGCGCCTAATCACAAATTTTGTGAAATAGACTGAAATGTTGATATCATCATATTAATGTATTTTTTTTTGATTATCAATTAGATTCTAATTACATATTAAATAGTCACATTATCACAGACTTAATATTCTAAGGGACATAATTGGAAGTTGCACAACCTGTGCTAATTACATCCTCATTTTCAGTGAACATACAATATAATAATATTCACTATTTTTATCACGAAACCACATAACTTCGTAGCACTATTCAGACTTGAAAATAATTATATTCCTGACACTAAACATACTTATTTTTACTAAAACAGATACAAAGCCGAGGCGTCAAAACGCCCCATTTTAGATTTCTTTCAAATTAAACAATTTTACGCTTGCAGGTACAGTGAGCAAATTTAAATTATCTAAACATATGTTTTTTTATTTTCGTTAGTTTGAGGAATTATAGTAATTATTGTATAATTTTATCATTAAGTTTGTCATATTGATTTATTTCAATATTTTACTATATATATACAAGGTGATATACATAAACATGATTATCACCTTGAAATCATATATCACAATATATTGCATATAAATACACTTACAAAAATATATCTTTTTGCTAAATCCTAAAACATACACTTACTATATATATATAGTAAAGTGTTATATCAAAATACATTTTTGTCTTTGTTAATTTTTTTTTTCTAAATGATTGTCATGAATTACAAATAAATGATTATGAACTACAAAATGCAATAAATTATTAGTGAATTTTACTTCATATATATAGTAACTGTATATATATGTATATAGCAAAAAAGATATATATATTTATAAGGGTGTATATTTATACAATAAATATATAATATATATATATCATATATATCCCCTTCGGAAAATGAAACAAAAACATCATGTACAATTAAAAAAATTATTTTCATATAAAATAAGGAATAAAAAGTAATAAAATATAAAACAATAAAAGAAAATATTCCTAGGCTTACATTTTTAAACTTATACACTGTATTAATATAATAAAATTTATTCCTAAGGATTATATTTGCACTTTACATATAAATTACATTATTTATAATACAATTCTTTTTAGTAAATTTAAATTTATAGCTGATATCTCAGTAATTCTATACATATTTTTATGGGCAAAATATTACAATCATTACTATAAAAATTCAAATATATGTCATAATATTGTTAAAATAAAATATTTAAAATTACCCCTTCTTTGTAGGCAGTTTGAAGAGGAAAAAGAGCAACAAATTCGATTATCATGTTTTTGAATTCAATTATTATTCACAATCACATTCAATATAAAGCTATTACGAGAAGAAATATATGTTTCAGAATACAATTCAAATTATAATGAAGATAAAAAATAAAAATTCATAAATTATGTAGAAGCCAGAGAAAAATCTCAAAATCTGAAATAATTCAAATCTAACAGTCCTAAGCCTCAAAAGAACATTAAAAATCTGAAATAATCCACTAAGCCGAACATGACTGATAAAAGTTATAAATATGTAAGAATTTTACAAAGTGTCAACCTAACCACTTTGATACAGGTACAGTTATTTATATAACTGTATTTTATGTTTATAAACAATAGTTTGCAATTTCAAAGTGAAAATATAAAAACATATCTACCAAACAGGTTGGCAAAAATTTCAGGTAAAAGCAATAATATTCATAGGCATATCAAACAGCACATATTAGCCTAAAATATCCCAATGTTGATATATATCGTCGCTAGTAAAGTATATTCCATATGACAAGAAAATTAAAAAATGGTCTTTGGCCTTCGTTTGACAATCTGATACCGAAATTGTCTATTTGTTATAAATTTCATTCATGCGAAGATGTTTTAGTACTTATTTCAAAAACATATTTTGAAAAATTCTTAGTCGTCATGGATTTTTATGGATTTTCTTTGCAAATTTATTTTCTGTGGATGTCGTCACACTTTTAGATGACTATTGTCAGGAAGGAAATATAGCAAATATATCATATATAAATAAACATACATAGAAATAAATAAAGGATATGGATGTGTGTCAAAAGTTTACCTTGCACAAACGCAAGCTTCGAAAGGGTTTCAAATAAATGAATTATGTGAAAGCTACGCACACCTTTAAAATTAGTCTGACATAATAATCGACACTCGTATTCCCTTACAAAGTCTCTCCGAACATGATATTAACATATCCTATCAAAATTCTTTCATTCATTCTATCATAATCTAGTGCAGTTTATCCAAAATTCTTTACTGTAGTTTCGAAGAGTATCATTCCTTAGAAGTCGATGGGGTCGGTTCAGTAAGTTCATTTCGTCGATTTTGTCGACCCAGCCCATGTCCTCGTTTGAGCTTGTCTCGTTTTAGTCTATGTGGAGGTAGAGCCTGAATGATACTCAAGGAAACAATCGTTTTTCAAGACGCATAATCCGACTTTGCATACAGAACACTGGATTACCGTCCGACTTCTTATGGCATATTTTAGTAAACACATCTGGCAACACAAAATATCTCCACGAATAGGCATATGGTTTTAGTCCTGTCCAGTCGTAATTCTGATCGCGATATCAGACTGCGAACCGGTGCGAGGCATGTACCGCATCTTCAACGATACTGCAATCTGATATCGAAACTCTCTGTGCGTCATTATGTTCTTTTCGTCATATCTTTTGTTATGACTATCCTTGTACAAAATATAAGCGTTGTGCACACATGTGTTCAATAACCTTGAACATCTTTATATACCATTTTAAACCCCTCTTTCTTTCCATTGGGTACATGGAGAGCGTTTGATCTTTAGATCAATGCCCCCATAGTCGTATTGTAGTCTTTCACACATATGGGCTTCTCACATTCCTCGCCAGCCCTTGTTCCCGTGTAAGTGCTGTTGTCGTGGAAGGTGCTAATCATCGATACGATTTTGCATCCTTCCATGCCAACACCATTACATCGCCGGGTGGCGAGCAATGATCGTGCCCTTTTCACAGTTTTCTTCATCTCTTTTACATCTTCTGGTATATTTTTACGAGTGAGGCGTACTGTGCCCAGACAGTCAAAGCCTCGACATTTGAGGTATCGTGCCAACGCTGGACTATTATAAAAATTCCATCGTGACACAATGTCCTTTATGTTCAAGACCTTCTAGTAAATTTAAAACTATTTGTGTAGTTTTCCCGGTCAGAGCCTTTGCCATAATGTTAGTATTAGGGCAGTGCCAGAAGTAGCAGGAGGGTTAGACATTAGTTTTACTTTTGCGTCTATGCATTTGTCCCCTACTCGACCCCTGCCTCGGCCTCAGCTCTTTCATCACAATCGTCGACACTTTCTTCGTTGTTATTTTTTTTTCCTCACCTGTATAAATTATAAATTTATATAAGTACCCTGTCCGGATTCACACAATTCAAATGATTTGATTCCCAACGAGCGGCTTTTGCTTATATATTGTGCAAAGGAAAGACGATTTGAACAGGGTAAACGATCATCTACGCTAATCGATCTATTTAATACATATAATTCCTGGAATTTTGAATTCAAATGGGAAATAATAGGTTGCAATTTATACAATTTATGGGAAAAGAACCACACTTTCCTTTCGATTATCGGCAGGCAGCTGCTTACAGTCAGTAACTGTTGGTTACTGGCAGCAAGCGGTTGCTTGCTTTTCGCGTTCGGCAGCGGTTGTTTATCATTATCTGAAAGTGTAGGCATTTGGTTAGAAGGATATATCTGTCATAGGACATGAGATTACGGAAATAGACCAATTCAACGTCAGTGCCTTTCCTCCAATACTCTTCTAAAGTGTTAAATTGACATATGCCCATATAAATAAAACTGCGAACAAACGGTAAAGCTCATCTACAGTGGTATCTTTCCACTTGTACATGCGCGATGACATTGTATGTATACTACAGCTTTGCCTTATCAATTACTTGATGAGCGTAACGGTTAGTTTCAATGACAATTTCCTTCATGATGTCAACGTCAAATATATCGATGAAGGCATCATAAGGAGAATCATAATCCTTCACCGCACCAACGGGGTGGACAAAACTCTTCTCTAACCGCAGTGAATGCGGTGAAGTCTCGTTGCCATTTGAAATTAACGTCACCACTCAACAATTTCTCGTGGTCTACATCCATTTCAGCTTCCATAAGCCTTACCGACGCAGCTACTTGAGGTGGTAGCTCCTCATCGTCTGATAAATTCTGCTGAATCTCCTTTTTGGCGGAAGTGACATAATATTCGGCATCATCGTCATCCGAAAATTCTGAATCATCATAACTACTTCCACTTTCAGGATCCAAAAGCGCTTCTGTTAGTGACGAGACACGGAAAGTCCTAGAAGAACTAGGCATGTCTTCACCAGCAGAAACGTGGACATTAGGAGAAGTTATCACTTGATGAGTACTCGCCGGTTGAATCGTAGAAGCCGGAAATGGCGCAACGAGATTTGATACCTGTGAGGTGGTATCATGCTCGGTATCTTCTATTTCAATGACGTAAAGAATTTCTCTGGCTTCCCAAGTTTATTTTAGCTCCATCAGCAATTTCTCGGTGCCCGACGCATTCTTCCACATCCGTCGACACCCTCCATTCGAAATCAGCCTGCACCTGATTCTTCGGCTGATTGAAGTCCGGCACACTAAAAACAATATATATTAGGGTGATTAATTTTAAGCCATGATTTTTCACTCCCGCAGAATATCCTGTTAAAGGAGGAACTCTTAATTTTAGTTCTAAGTTACTTTTCCAATTTCAAAACTTTCCATTTTAAATACAGGTAAACTTGTATTTTTATCTTTTAAGTTTATATAGTTCAGTGGCATTTCATGGTATGACCTCGCCCACAGATTTTTAGAAAAGTGCCTATTGCGGCGTAATCGTAAATTGACAAGGTAGTATGGGTAACTAAGCAAAGCTTTTATAAAATTCTAGTTTTTCTGTAATTATTTAATAAACAACGAGACCTACGAAAAATGTAAATGACAAAATTGTAGAAAATTTAATTTTCTAAAAACGTCCTCTACTTCAACGCGATGTAATTGATAGCTTTAAAGATAATCAGCATTTAAAAGAATAATTTGCTAAATTTTGATAAAATAGCTAGGTTTTGTCTTATAAATTACAGAAAAGTTATTTAAATAATTAGAATTTTCTATTCAAAATTATTTCTTCATCGCATCAATTCACCTAAGTATTTTAGATAGAAAATATTGATAATTAGTCTACAAATTAAGTTTTAAATGTAAGAACAAAAATTTCATCAAATGGGTTTCTTTCCAGTTCGATAAATTTAATAATATCAGAATAACACATAGTATTTACGATTGGATAAAAATTAAAATTTTAATTAATTATTTGTAAAGTATAATTACGCGTTTTCGCAAGTCGACATCGACATCGGTATTTTGGGTGCCGGCTTCTCAAAATGTCGATACACAGCAGAAGAACAAACAGTCCTGAAACATAATATTGTAATGTAAACATGGTTAAAATAAATGCAAAACTTCTAAAACAGTTACAAACACTAGTACGTACTTAACCGTTTTGGGGCGTTTGAATTGTGGTGATGATGTGGAAGATGACAGATGGCTGCGCCGACGAACGACCTGGGATCGCTGGCGAAGGGATTCGCGCAGGACTGGAGATCGCAGTGATTGGTCCGATTCGCTCAGCGCCAAGTCCACAATATGTCGTGAACGCAGGGACGTTGAACTTTCGGACCATTTTATGATATTAGCCCAAATTTATAAAATGTATTATATATTTGAAAAACAATATTTGTAATGTGACCTAAAAAATAGAACAAAATAAAATTCATAAAACATAGTATGTAAATATTTATATTAAAAAAAAAATTTGTACAATGTGATAGAGTTTGAAAAAAATTCCTCGTAAATACTTTCCCAACATGAAAAAATCTCATATTTTAAAAATTCATAAAACATGGTAAATACTTATATTCAAAATAAAAATAAATTAGCAATAGCGTTAAAAAAAATTCTTCATAAATACTTTCCCAACATGAAAATTCTCATATTTTCAAAATTAATAAAACTTGGTAAATATTTTCAAAATAAAAACAAATTAGCGATATGATAGTTTAGAAAAAATTCCTCGTAAATACTTTACCTACAAAAATTTCATATTTTCCAAGTTTATAAAAATGGTAAATATTTATATACAAAATAAAAATAAATTTGCAATATAAATGAATTTGACAGAAATGCAATATAAACATTTTCCTTTTCTTATCCTATTTGCATAGTTTGTAATAATATTCAATTAATCAAATTTAATAATTCAAGTAATTCAATAATTCGAACAAAATCGTAAATTTTATATTTTCACTTTTGCTTGACTGTACTACGGTTGAAATTTGGAAAACATGTCTCCCTCACCGCTTACAACAGACGATTGCCGTTAGCAAATGTAACGGTTTTTTTTATATATATGTAAATTCTCTACAAATTTTGCACCGAGACAAAGCTAATAGTCTATTTGTCATTAGAAATCATTGAAATAAAATAATATATTGAAATAATATGTAAAATCAATAACTAAAATTGAACAATGGCGACCATGTTATACAACAAAGAATAAAGGATGAAAGTTTCGGGTTATTTTAGACATAAGTCTTTTCGAAAACATTGTAATCTATGCTTAATATGATTCTCCAAACGTTTCTACGTATTTTAGTATATTTATCAAAGAGAAATACTTACGGTTTTCTTAGCTTATCCATAATTTCGTAGCAAAATCAGCACACAACAATTCACCGCAAAGTGAGATGACGTAGCGTATGGCATCACGTGGATTAAAATATCGTTGTAAATTTTGACGCAAGTGACGAGAACAGTAAATATTTTTCTGCTCCTTATTTTTTAAACTATAAGATTCAATTTCGTATAATATTGTAGTATAACCCAGAAATTTAAAAGTATTTTCTTTGTATCGTACCAAAAGAGCGAGTTATGCCGTTCTAGTGGGTGGCGCCTCAGTCGCAAATGCCACTATAATGGCATTGCGCTGAGGTCAATCAGTCCATAATTGGCAATTCGAGCTTTGTCTCTTACATAGATATATGTAATTCATTTTTAAGACTCGACAGCGCTCTTTGGATACGAATCTATGTATCGACTTGTTGCGTCTGATTTTCATCAATGCATTAGTAAAGCAAACTCTGCCACAGCCTTTTTATTTTATGTTAAAAGGACCTGAATTTGGCGCTAAATCAAGTATAATAAGGTGGAAATCTGTCCCATTAAATGTTTTCTTTTTGAATGTAACCTCGGCCAAGAGAACACCAAAACAAAACACGTCTCATAATTTCTTTTGAAATGTACATACACACATACATGTATACAGAATGTCCCAGAACTTAACGACAAGCCGAAATGAGATGATAGGATTGATCGTAACCATTATGAGAAAAATCAGAAAAAAAATCTATCACATGTAGTTTGAAAATTATGGGCATTTTAATTAAAACCTAGAAATTTGGTCAAACCATAGGGTTATGGTTCCAAAGTTTAAATGAACAAAAATAATAAAAATTAACCACAATAACCGAAAAATGGTTACAGTTTGACCAAATTTCCAGGCTTTTCTTAAAATGCCCATAATTTTTTCAATTATGGCATAAATTTTCTGATTTTTTTACGATCAATCTCAGACGTTGGATTCTAGAACATTCTCTGATAAGAAGTTACGTTGTGTATACTCTGTTACAAACAACAACTAACATGAAGTTATAAATTCAGGCCAAATCACATTTACATTAAAGAAGAATATCCAATGACCCTAACAATTTTCCTAGTGTCCATTTTGAGAATCATAAATAATTTCGTATATCAATGAAATATATAAATACTTCCATTTAAAGTTATTCATCTAGTGTTATACATATTTTTTGTGTGATATGTTATGTATTTCGCTTTCCAAAAGTTCTCTTACAATGTTTTTAGCATGAATAGAATATATTTTTAATAGTATTCATAAGGGTCAAACAAGTATGCGGATCATCAAAAAGTAGGTGGTCACCGCCGCCCATGAGCACCCGTAACCTCAGAGGAGTCACTTGTGCGTTGACGGCCTTAATTTAATATCAAATAAATCATAGTAAGACTTCAAAATGTTAAAAATTTACCAAAATAATTGTAACTGATAAAGCCATTTAATTATTTTAATTTTAAAATGGGCAATCTCTTTACAATATCAGTTTGATGTCGTGATTATATATATATACAAACACACACACACATATATATATAGATATATGCGAAACATATATTTATACATATTTAATTATTTGCTGCTTAATCTTGTTTAAAGTAATACTACTTTTTGATATCTTTTCAGTTTTTTAGCAAGCGCAAATAGATAATTAGAAATAGTTTGCAATATGTGTTTTTAAGAATATGATTTAGCATGAGTGTAGAATGAATGTGTGAATATAGAAAACGTTTTCCTCGCAGAAAAGATAAATTTCGCGTCGTGTTATGAAACCATAAAAATGAAATAAAAAATGGAGATGAGGATTAAAATTTCTAAATGCGAAATGCATTAGCGAGATTAATAGCAAAACGAATTTCTTTCAGCGACGAGTGTGTGCGCATACACATGCAGCAGCGTTTGTGCTACTTCGTGTTACTACTCAGCTAGATTAAATAATTTCTTTATGCAAAACTTTTACAGACATGAAGTTCATTTATTATTAGATTCTGAATGCCTTTCGCGGTGTTGCTGCACCTAACAATAATTATGATTCCCCTTTATTCTCGGCTTTCCTCTTTTACTTTTAAAAAAACAGTTTAATATAATATGCACTTTTATAACAGAAGGAAAAAATATAATATTTTGACATTAAAAACAGAAGCAATATCCAGCGTTTGACCGAGACTCCCAATAACATCTTTTCAAATTCTGTTTATCGATTTAACACGTGTATGTTTCTTTTACATCATTTTTCGCATCAATTCATATAAGCCAATCTATAGACAGCAAAAAAGCAATAATCGCCGAAGAAGAAATACCAATAATGATTGCATAAGTAGCTAATATATCTCGTTTTAGGGTTCCGTAGCCGTCAAGGACCTCTTATAGTCTCGCCATGTCCGTTCGTCTCTCCGTCTATCTGTCTGTTCGCGGCTTAATTAATAAAGACCCTGAGTATTAAAAAGTTGTTTTTTTTTTCCATCTGCCCTATGCCCTCGCTTGGAGTAAGTGGTTATTCTTAGGTATAGAAAAAATCACGACAGAAGCATATATAACGCAGTCGATTGGAGATGTAAACGGCATAAATTCGTACAAAATATATTGAAAATTACCTAGATCATATTAGTGATTACGTAAAATAGATAATAAATATAAATTTATGAGCCATATAAAATTATGGAATATAAAATCTGAACATCCTTAACACGCGTCCTATGTGGGCCTGTTTTTAGATGTAATTAGCCGTTAAACCGTGAACTCAATTAACAGCTTCGTAATGTCATATAAAAATCCCCCTTCCGAATTCATATACTATGACGAGCATTCACGGAACCCTATGCTGCGCGTGACCCGACATGCAATTAAGTTATTCTAGTACTATAATTGCATAATAATAGTGTTATTTTCTAAGATTTAAATAATGTTTAAACTCTAATAGAAAATATTACAAGTTTTAGTAATTTGATATGACAACTGCTCGTGTGTTTGCCTCGAATGGCGATTAGAGAACCCCTTTCTAAAAAAAAAGTTTGTATTTAAGCAATAGTCTCAGAATTCTATCTTATAAGAATATCTTTAACCAAGTTCGAATTTAGATTAGTCAAATAAATTTCATTGCAACAGCTGAACAATTCGTTGTATTAACAAATAATGCCTAGAATTTAAACAATAGGAGTAATCAATCCAATATTTGGATTGATTAACCAACCTAAATTTTGTGTATTAAAACACCAAAGTATTGATTCGACCAATATTATCAAAGCAAATTCGTTATATTATTCAGGTTATTGGACTGATTGACTACTTTCTTATTTCCTCTCAGTAGTAGCGAGCATGATAACGCCTATAGAGCATGTCTAAAGCTTTGGCCTTTCGTATCTGCACAATTTTTATAGTGTCCAAGGCCCCAACTACTGTTATATTTGTTTTAAATCAATTTTCCGACAAACAGCATCCCATCAACATTTATTTACCGCGTAACTGTAGCTTAGGAATTTAATCTAGCAGATTAGTTTCCAGCTAAGCTCTTAGTGCAGATGTTGAACAAGCTTGAATGTATAAGTAATTCGGCTCGATGTTCGTATCTCCTGTTACGAACCGCAGATATGATTCAAACATGTAATACGTGTTATCTGTATTATTACTCTCGTTCGTCTAAAACTAGAACTTAATTGAAAATGAAATGTTCTTATCCCATTCTTCCGTCCATATATTGCCAAAGGTGTCGCAACTTAAAAGGAAATTAAGGATAAAAAATGACCGCCATATAATTGTGAAATCGTTTCGGTGATCGGCTGATACTTTAATACAAACGAAAAATCTTTTTTGTTTTTCTTAACAATATATGATAAAATTATCATATATCGTTATGTCTCATATACTGTCATAATCATTTACGTCTGTTATTTTATCATATATTGTGATATATGATAAAATAATGGTGGGTTCTGTTACGAATTGGTTGAAACCAACCATTTAAGAGTGTACATACATTATACACTATCTGATCCGGCGGACGTTGTTCCCGCCTTTCTTGTGTATAGCTTAACTACATAATAAAAATGCACGCAGCTCCACAATATATATCCATATGGACATAGAATGAATTTTTTCATCTCTCGTATCGACCAATGTCAATATCACGGCCGTTCTCGCTTTAAATACCGATCCTGGTCATACTCTTGATTCTGTCCTCGACCCCTCATTTATTCCCCAGTTCCTTTCTCAATGTCGCTTCCGGTCACGCTTTCGATTCTGCACCCCGTTCCGTTTTCAATTCGCTATCACAGTTCCGATTTAAACGAAACCGAGGGCAATCAATCAATCCTTCGTAGCTGTTCCAATTTTTTTTTCCCACATTTATCAAGAACCATAATGAACAAAGCAAAAAAAGATGCGTATTATAAAAAATCGCGTGGAAAAAAAAGCTTTCAACTTTTCCCGAACTTCAAGATCTTCGTTTTTTTACTGATAACCTTATTCGGGATATTATGAAAATTTAAAAAATAAAGAAATCGGTCCAGCCGTTCCCAAATGCTTCTCTTACCAACGAACAGCATTTTTTTTTTATGGATTATTTCTGTCTAGTTTTTTTCATGTTTAGTCTCTCCCTAGCGATATTTCACGATACATACATTCAGAAATAGTAAGTAGGTATTATTTGTCGTGTGTTACATTATTATTTGACGTGTAATGGGTTACATATTTTTTTTTGTATTTCTGATTCAAATGAGCTGATTGACCAATCTGATATCATGACATCATTATTTCGCACCATTCAAATAACATAGACCAGAAGCTCTAATAAAAAAAAATCTATCTTAATTATTTCCCGATTCTTTAGAAATAATTTACTTTTAAAAAAGACACCACTGAAATTTATTTTATAGCGTACACTTTTGGCGTCCTTATAAATCGCAACACCATCTGCAATTTTTTTTTTCTTTTCTTATTTACAGAAAGAAAGAATCATAATACGCCGTTTTGTATTCATGTTATTACAAAATATTGGATGGCGTTTACATCAAGGAATTTCGCGTTCAATCAATTAAACGGGAATATTCATCGTCCGTCCCCAATCAGCGAAGGCGACCCGATGGGACGGCGCCTCCAAGAGCGCCCCAGCAGAACAATCTGCATATCGATCTGTGAAATCAATGCGTTACCATTCAATTATTGTTTATTTCGTCCTTTTTAATAACCCTTCTATTTTCATTATTTTGACGTCATTTTTTTATCGCTCCTCTCTCGCTCGTCATTGGATCATCTTCATGTAAAGCACGCGACGAATTGGCAAAATTGGAAAAATGGCCTATTATTTATTACGAATTCTGTTTTCGAGTCGAGGCACACTTCGACGGACAACTCGCTCTATTATGATATCGCTGTAAGCAACGGCTGATTCGTGAGGTCAAAGTTATGAGGGTCACGCCCCTCCTAGTGCCAAATTGCATTTCTGTAGTAACGTACGACAGATATTAATAATAGTCATCTGAAATTCCTTTATTTGACGCTTCGCGACTTTCTTTGATTCGATATCATTTTTTTAGTCCTATATTGCCATGCTGGAATCTAGAATCTAGAATCTGTGCTGTGAATGTAAACCAAACCCCTCTATAAAGGGACATTGGTACCGCAATTGAATGACACTAGTAGAAATATTTGATAAAGTCCAAACTGCGTATCATATATGCAGTTTGGGCTTTACTAAAAACGTGCTTATATATTTAATATAGTTTTACTTAAGTGTAACTTTATCACATGCGAATAGTCAGTAAAATAGCTCACAAGCGGCTAAAGACGAGATATCTAATAATTATTTGTTAATTTGATTTTTTTATTTAAACTCATATATTACCACACAAAAATTAGGTCACAGTTTATAAAAGAAAACACAAAACTTCTGTTTGTGCTTGCACAAACGCGTGCCTGTTTTATATATCAAACAACTATGACAACGAACAAAGATAACAAAAAATGCATTTTTTTTTGTTATCTTTCATGTATTCATATTAACGGAATGAAATACTAAAAAAGTTCTTAATAGAACTTTCGATGTAATCATCGAAAACGCATATATGATATATTTAATATATCATATATGCATATGATATACATATGATATATGTACATTGATACATATGTATATTATTTGATAATAATGTATATGTACATATTTGATACATATGTATATGTACATATTTGATACATATATATGTACATATTTGATACATGTATATGTACATATTTGATACATAGTTATGTACATATTTGATACATATGTATATGTACATATTTGTCACATATGTATATGTACATATTTGATACATATGATATATATATTGATATATATGTATATACATATTTGATACATATGTATATGTACATATTTGATACATATATATATGTACATATTTTGATACATATGTATATGTACATATTTGATACATATGTATATGTACATATTTGATACATATGTATATGTACATATTTGATACATATGTATATGTACATATTTGACATATGTATGATGTTGATACATATGTATATGTACATATTTGATACATATGTATACATATTTGATACATATTATGTACATATTTGATACATATGTACATGTACATATTTGACACATATGTATATGTAATATATTTGATACATATGTATATGTACATATTTGATATGTATATGTACATATTTGATACATATGTATATGTACATATTTGATACATATATATGTACATATTTGATACATATGTATATGTACATATTTGATACATATGTATATGTACATATTTGATACATATGTATATGTACATATTTACATATGTGTGTACATATTTGATACATATGTATATGTACATATTTGATACATATGTATATGTACATATTTGATACATATGTATATGTACATATTTGATACATATGTATATGTACATATTTGATACATATGTATATGTACATATTTGATACATATGTATATGTACATATTTGATACATATGTATATGTACATATTTGATACATATGTATATGTACATATTTGATACATATGTATATGTACATATTTGATACATATGTATATGTACATATTTGATACATATGTATATGTACATATTTGATACATATGTATATGTACATATTTGATACATATGTATATGTACATATTTGATACATATGTATATGTACATATTTGATACATATGTATATGTACATATTTGATACATATGTATATGTACATATTTGATACATATGTATATGTACATATTTGATACATATGTATATGTACATATTTGATACATATGTATATGTACATATTTGATACATATGTATATGTACATATTTGATACATATGTATATGTACATATTTGATACATATGTATATGTACATATTTGATACTTGGCTCCCTGTCACAAGTTTTTGTTGTAAATAAAAATGAACCACATTCAATATGTCAAGGTAGACTAAATCATTTAATTTAGTCTCTAAATTTATCTAAAACTCGAGCTGAACTCTTAGGTTCTACCTAGACTTCAGCAATGGACTTTACTTCATCCAAGTACACAAATCTCGATATATCGACAACATGATGTTGAATTTGTAGTTTTTTTTAAAGAAGTACATGGTCTTTATACATTGTAGTGACGTGTAAGGAATTATGGAAAAATTAAGCTATGACTATTCACCAGATAATGGAGATTATTCATTGAATCTTCAAAATTAAGTTTAAAAGCAGTCCTGTTGCATAATGGCAATGAATTCCCATCTATACCTTTAGCACATGGCATTTCATATAAAACAAACGCATACTAATATAAAGAAACAAACCTGCTTGAGAAAATCCATTACAACTGTCATTCTTGGAAAATATATGCAGATTTAAAAGTCGTTGGAATATTGCTTGAATTGCAAAGAGGCTACACGAAATTCTGTTGTTTCTTGTGCGAGCGGGATAGCAAAGCTGGAAGTCAACACTACATTAGACAAGAATGGCCAATGAAAATTACTTACATTCCTGGACAAAAAATATTTCTGAAAACCTTTTAGTAGACTCAAACAATATAATTTTGCCGCCTTTACATACCAAATTAGGCCTCGTACCATGAAAAACTGCAAAAGACAATTTTCAGCAGAAAAATAAAATTTTATGTTGCTTTGGGAAAGATATAGAATAGTGTTACGATACTTAAAGTTACTTAATTTAATTTAAGCTTAATATGTGTTCATGTTTGCAATAAGAACTTATCTTGAAAAATTAGCAATTATTGTTTACTTATCATGAAGCTGAATTAGAATTTCTGGAAAATTAGAGCACTGACTATAGGGCGCTAAAAACAATTTCGCTCCACCCTGACCAAAGCTAGAGCCGGCACTGGCCGGATATAAGGAAGGCCATGAAAGATTCCAATTTAATTTTCAAAATTAAAAACGGAAAAAATGCATGTCTTTCGTTTTTTGAAGTGCAAAAAAGTGTTTTGTTAATTACAAAATCAGCAAACTAATAAGATGGTTTCTGAACTATTAGAGAATCATAAAGTCTTGGCATGTAATATATCTTTGAAAATTCATTTTCTTGATTCCCATCTAGACTTTTTCCCACAAAACTTAGGTGTTATAAATGACGAGCACGAGGAGAGATTGCACCAGGATATCATGGCGATGGAAAAAGAATATCAAGTAAAATGGTCATCGAGAATGCTTTCAGATTTTTGTTGGGCATCAAAACAAGGTTATCCATCATACAATCTTAAGGGACAAGCAAAACAAACGAAAAAATCTTCAGAATATTTTTTTAAAAGTTAATTATCTTGAAAACTCAGTTATTTTTAATTTTTTCCAATAAACACATTTTCTAAGAAAATAGATGTTCAATTTTTTTATAGACGTATTTTAACTAATCTCATGCCAAGGTATGGAAAAAATCGAGTTGCAAATCATGCCAAAAAAAAAATTTCCTTTGGTGATCAGTGTTATTATGTTTCAACTAAATGTTTTAGAATTTTTTATATTATACATAAGCCTGAATTGCAATTTACTTGATAGGTAGATAATAAAAATGGATTGGATGAAGGGACTTTTGAAAACAGGACTTATAAAAAATTGAAACTAAAAATTTATATAATAGGTACACGCACTTGTGTCACAAGTAGGGTTACATACTTTTAGTGACTATTTTTTATTTTACTTGCGACGAGAAATTCTAGAATTAAATGCATCGATTTAACTGCTGAATCTAATCTAATACCTTTAAACGAGCAGTTCTTGTATAAGTATTTAATCAGAAGCTCGGAAACGGCTCCAATGATCTCCATGAAATTCAGTACGCAGGGGGTTTCGAAGGCGATAAATCTATCTAGCTAGATTTCATCTTTAGAAATCTCATTTTGTTCGTGTTTTATGTCAATGAATTAGAATTAGAATACGAAAGTAAATTTAGCTACTGTAGACAAAATTATAATAGCACAGTTGAGAAATCGGGCAACCCCGAATCCAGAAGACCCCATGGTTCGTTTTCAGTGAGAGAAGTTCGATTCCACACGATTAGTTTTTTCAAGTTTTTAGTCTTTTTTCCCAAGTTTCTTCTTTTGTGAAAAAAAGTTTCTTTTTTGTGAGAAAAACTATTATTGGGAGCAACTAAGTGCTTTACCGACACACTAAAGCTACCTAACAATAGATGGAATTATTAAGCAACATTAAGCCAATAAGTGTTGGGTTTGAGGTTAGACCAAGAAAATCAATTGTTTTCTTGTGTTATTGATAAAATATGTCTTTTTAACTAAAATGTTGACGATGCCTACAACATCTTTGAAAAAAACGCGTTAAGATCGAAAAATACTATTCATATTTCATCAGTATGTAATTTGAATCTAAATATATTTTCCAAAAAACACGACTCAACAAAAAAAAATACCGAGCAAAGCTCGGTCATCCAGGTGTTCTGTAATAAAACGTTTAATAGAAACTGTTACCTAATAAATAATACCAAAGTGGACACTAACTTTTAACATGATGTTATATACAGAAACTATGATTAACGAAAAAGCAGTGGTTATTACTAGAGATATATAAAATGAGTATAAAACAGAAATCCTTCCTTAATCGAAAATTATGTACATTATAACAACGCAAGAAACTATGCCGCTCTGAATTGCCTGCGAATGATGCAATGCACAGGTTCAATGCTCCCCTACCCTTCCTTCTCCTCCCCCGCGTTTCTATTTTATACCATTGCGACGCCTTTGTAACTAACTACACAGCGGCAGAATTTCATGCATTGTACTTGTACCAATAACTATAGTATATTTACATTTCTAACTATGTTCATAATACAGTGTATATGCAATAATATAGTAATAAACATATATTGAAATATAAATGATCCCACTGGTTCGTATTTGAAGTTTTATTTTATTATTTTGAAATACATAGATATTTTATTGAATATAGTTACGTTTCACTATATAATACAAAGGTTTTACCTATTATCTAAATCGCTTTACATCGAACATATAATTCACTATAGAAACGATTCAAAATTACCAAATTAATAGGTCCTTTACCGAATGGAAATTAATATTCACAGCAATAGAGAGATAAATTGAAACTACTTTTTTTATGGACAAAATACAATCAAATACAATGTCAACTTCAAAATTGGGTTCTTTTCTAAAATATATACAAAAGACGTTCTCACGTTTACGACATGTATACGTATGTTCCTAGCGGTAGTAATCTATAATGGCGTATCGTTTGCGATACGCCGCCTTTAACGCGAAGTCAAATTTAACGTCATTTTTACGGGCGGAATGAAGATCCATAACGTGTTGATCGGATTTATCTATGGTGTTCTAGAAGGCGTCGGGGGCGTACGCGTACACCGATCGTTGGCACTGACAGGTCAATCTCGGAAATGAATGAGCATAAATCTGATGTTCGGAGGCAGCTTCCCTTTTTTGAGGGTTCGTTCTTGAAATGTCGAAAACGGCGTTCGTTTGTGTGCCGCGGCGGTTTCACTCTTTTATTGATCGATATTTTATACCTGCTTAAAATTCAATACAGCAGCAGAAACTATTTGTCCGTACCTATGATGGAATGGTAGAATTGTACAACATACAATTTCTTTTATAGCTTTTTGTATGATAATATAGTATGGAATATAATTTGTACAAGCTTTCCATAAAATTTTAAATATTTTGTTTATTTTTAGTTTTATTAATTTTTCCTGTAAATAAACAAAAATGAGCGACAAAATACAATTTCCTTAAAACTCGCATTGAAACAAGTTTAAGTAGATAAAAATTAGACATTCAGAAACACAATTCAAAAGTAGATAGAAATCGTAGTATTTTTCAACATTTAATCGACACAGTATGCTTTTTGGGTAAACAAGAATTACCTTTTCGAGGACATGATGGAACTGTATCTTCGTTAAACAGAGAATATTTATTCATATATGGTAGATTTATTGTCGAAATATGATGGTATTTTGGAAAGTCATTCACAAACTTCCTCGCACCCTTTACGGGCTTGTCCAGTAGAGTTCATAATGATTTAATTTCTAGTGTTGTCTCGTCGATACAGAGCACAATCAAAAAACAGATAAAGAGCGATTATTGTTGATAAAACGTCGGATGTCAGCGGAGGCAGCAGCTCGTAGTTATATTGCGTTATTTTGTAGGTTCCAAAGAAGTCGACCGACTTACAAAGTACGATGATGTCTGTTTGGATCGCACAGCTATTTCACTTAGCTCAGCACTTTTGCGTGTCCTCGAAGAATATGATTGTTCATCCAAAATAATAGCTCAAATATATGACCGTGCAGCAATGTTTTCTGAGCAAAACGGTGTCCAAGTTAAAATTAAAGAACGTTGTTTAGTTATACTGTTCATATTTTAAATCTGATTCTTTGTAAATAGTGTCAACACTTCAGCGAAATTAAGTATTGTTAAAAACATATCAATTTTTTTTTCACGGTAGCATAAAAATGAGCTCATTACGGCCAATTCACCAAAATACCACGCGTCTTCGAAGTACGTTGGTCTTATATACAATTCACTTATCATAATGTAATTTCTAAAGGAATTTTAAACTTTATTGGTTTTTTTTCGAAGAAATAACTGAAAATGTCGATAAATGAGACGGTAACACACTGACTCAAGCCACGTCAGTCTTGAATAGTTTTAAAAAAAAATTGATTTACCTCTTTTTGGATTTTTTTGATAATATTTTCGCAAAAACAGATATTCTTTATGAAACATTAAAGAAAAAACTTCTGACATAGCTTACTACGTGCAGAAGATTAAAAAGTTTGAAATATTCTTAGAAAATTTCAGATCAACATTTTTGGATATTTACAATAATACTGTGAGGACTTTGGCCATAGATGCGCTGGTGCGAGCCTATAAAGAAACGAAATATAGATAACTTCAAAAGTGACTCTAAACGTATATTTATTTAAATAATAGATAATGTTGTTAAGGACTTCCGAGACTGCTACATAAGTTTAAAAGATTTAAAGATATTTAAATTACTATCGTATGAAAATTTTAGTATATTCTGTACCCGACCCTTTTTTCTCTGATACTCTGCTCAATGATTTTGTAAATGTTTACCATGCTCACGATTTTGATTTAGATCGTTTTAGAGACGAATTAAAATGCACATACAAATCGATTGAATTTTATAATCACAATCTGTGTAAAATAACGGAATATTTGTATGAAAACAATTTACGAACAATTTTTCCCCAAGTTTGACGACTGACGAAGTTAATCGTCACCGTTCCCGCAAATAGAACGATCATTTTCATGTTTGAAACGCCCACATACTTACTTACTCAATACGTTGGGACAACAACGGCTTAACGAACTATCGACGACTTCTATTAAAAACGAATTGTTGACCGATTTAAAATGTACCGCAACCTTCTACGACGAAATTTTGAAAATATATTAAAGAAGACGGGTAGATTCGACGTATAAATAATATATAAGTTTTAAAGTAAACATTTACAATTTCCATACTGTTATATATTTTATTTAGTTAACAACGGTCTTTAAATTGTCACTTTGGCTATCCAGTAGTTGGTTTGGTTGTCCAACACTTGTTAACTACTTCAATCGATTACTTGGATGTGTAAGGCTGAAGAAGGCTCTACAGCGACGACGACCTGCGGTAGAACACGACTTTATTGGACAAGTTTTTTTAATAATATAAGCAATATCTGCTTATAATTATTATAAACAAATATTGAGCGTATATAGAATTTAGCTGTTTCATGCCTACCTTGACTCAAATTCCTATGATCGCCGCCGACAGTGGCGACACTGTGCATAAAAAATAAACTTTCTAGACCTACCTTCCTGTTTCGATCACTATTAGTATATGTATAATTTCTTTTTAAATTTAATATGATCAAAATTATGAAGTATGGACGTTAGCAGATTAACAGTGATCAACAGCGACGCCGTAATAAAATGGAAGTGTAAAAGCTTTTCGAGCTGAGCATTTTTTCGATGTTGTAGAAAAAGTTGGCGAAGAAAAGGCGGTGATAAGCAGAATTATTGCTTCAACAAAGATTTCTAATGCATTTAGAAATGACCTGTTTCCTATTTTTTCAATTCTAATAAAACCTCTTCTTTACAGCTTGACTACAAATACAAATATCAAAAGTACAATTCGTAAATGTAAGCGGGTTTGTTCAGAAAATGTGAACATGTTTGCTGCGCAATTCTGTAAACTTAAATCACTCAGCCGATTTCGTTACGACGTTAAAATTACGTCAGGGCGAGATTTGTTCGCCCCGCGCCCTCGGTTTACGTAATTTTGATATCATAACAATATCGACCGAGTGGTTTAAAGCTAACAAAATTTATTGCTGTGCCTTAATTTATTGCGTAAATTCGGCAGAAAGTGCTAAATCGTAAACTAATCATCTACGCATATCCGGTGTCTTTCAATTTATTCGACTTTTTTATCCAAGTTTTTGCATGCATTTTACCAGGGAACATTGTAGGAACATGCAAATAATATAAAGGATTTTCAGATTTTTTTTTTGCCAATGAAATGAACGCTGCAGATTTTGGTATTTTTCCACGAGAGCCAGTTAATTCGATGCATTCATTCTAAGTAAAAAAAATTGTTAGATATTAGATATGTTTATTGAAAATGAATTTGTATACAAAAGTAACTATAAAATTTATTAATTTAACCTTTTTGCCGCCTATTGTATTCCTATGCGATGTCATCATACGCCGATCACTTTCGAGTATATAGAAGACTGCGACGAATAACTCGATAAAATTTATTTTAAAAATAAAAGTTCATGTATTCTATTTTCTTTATTGTTACTTACAAACTTTCAATGACTTTTGCTTTTGGAAACGAAGCATAGTAACTAACGTGAGCACTTGCTTTAGTTTATATTATAGGTACTAGCCTTTGCCCACGGTTCCACCCGTGTGGACATCGAATGAATTCTCTTATCTATCTATATAAATTGACGTGTGAATGTTTCCTATGAACTCAAAATTAAAAATTTTATGATATTTTTCCTGCAAATTAATACAATTATTTTTTTCTATTCTACAATTTTCAAACATTCACAATTAAAAGAAGTTCGGTAATGATTGGCTAAACAGATTTTTTTTTGTTTTTTTTTGGCGATTTTGTCATATTTTCCCTTAAAATTAATGCTTTTTTTTGGGCAAAGCAAGGCACTGTAACTATAGATATCTGATAAAACTTTGTCACATGACCGCTCTCATCCATCCACCAAAACTTATCTGGCCATACATAATTACTACTGTGTGAAAACGGGGCGGGTCGCTAGTATTAAAATAAAGCATAATAATGTGAACGAAAAATGAAGAACTTAAAACGTCTACCTATTGGCTATGTGCAAAGCGAGTAGTGGCAGACAGATAACGACCGCAGCGCACAACACGGCAGAAATTGGAAACAAATGCGGATGATCAGCTGGCAAAATTGTTGATTGCAGTACAAAATCAAAGCAAAGAAATGGGCCATGACTGTTGTTACGTTGTTAACTGCAAAAATAACTACAACTACTACAAATAATTTACAACCTCCAATATTCTCTACAAATAATAGTATGTAATTGTTAAAATTGGTAAATAAAAACAGGTTTTGTAAAATTTAAATCAGTCTTTATTATTTAACTTAACAAATGATAACCTTGCCTATCTTCTATAAAATTAAAGAGTTTCTTCAACATAAATATAATTCACTTACACTTTCAGTTATATATTTTACTTATTTATAGTTAAGGCTAAAATCACATTAATTTCTCGACTAATTAACATTAAAATTATTGACTTTTTTTGCTACCAGTGGTATGATAATCAAGGTATAGTAGTTTTATATATAAAATTAACTATCATTTTCAATATGAAACAAGTATAAAATATTTTTTCCAGTAAATGAACGTTTGTTGTGCAAATCTTTGCAATAATTATTATTCTTTTTACTGATAAGTTCTGCATACAATGCTGGTAGATAGTGTTTAAAATAAAATAATTCACTTTTTAATATTATTTCTTCAATAAAATAATACTCACGGTGAACATGTACAGATACGCTACCATTTATGGCTGGTGAATAGATAAAAAGATCACACATTGTTGTACCAGTCACATACATTTGGGTCTGTACCTGAGTGTAGTACCCATGACTTTTTTTTAGTTCTAAATTATTATTAATGAACTCTAAGTAGGGTACATTGCAAATATGATTAACAAAATCTGCCACAGATTTTTTCTTGCATGAGATTGGGCACTTAATTTCTAATATCTTTGTTATACATCCTTCTTGTACAACAACTCCATCAACACTTGCACACAACCAGGGCTGATCTTTGCAAATGATTACCCCTACCCTTTTAACCTGACAAAAATTTAATTTCTCATACACCTTTATAGCTTTATCTTCATTAACTGTGCCATACCGGGTTGCATCACAATCAACTTTCTTTGGATTTAAAATATCACAAACTAAACTTTCAATACTCTTAGTTTTACGGGTTTTAATACTGTGTACATTTTTACTTGCACTTATTCTGACATGTCTTATTGCATACCAGTCAGGGCATGCCGATCGCTTTATTGTTTTACAACAAATTTTAATAATATCCTCATTCGAGACAACAACATGACTGTCATAATATAATTTTAGATTGTCAACCAGTGTGCAATCATTGTGATATGATTCATGTTCTGTTCTTAGTATAAAAAAGGTATTTAAGCACTCAACACAATCTTCTTGCTCCAAATTTGACTCAACTTCATTCAAAACTTTTACTAACACTTCCTTGACATCAGTCACACGTTTAGATTGTTCTCCTGCATCTAAAACTTGTTTCAAAGACGACTCTTGAGCTAATTCACAGTAAGTTACTGGGCGCACTAGACTACATTTCTTTTTTGCAACTGGTAGGAACATATCTTCGAAGTATCTTCCTTTAGAATATTTATTTTGAACAAATTGCCGAATACTAGGTTTGCCCCACTGTTGTTCATTGCTTGTCTTTGACAAGCTGGTGGTGTTGTTAACATAGGATATTAAAGCACTAACATGCTTGCACTTGCCGCTCTGATTGTAGACACAGCCACATTTTACACCAATGACGACACGAGCACCATTGATCTGTAAAAAATAATAAGAAGGATAAGAAGCTTACAATTAGTAAGTTGGAAATGACTTACGTGTAATAGCATTCTGGCATCACACAAACATTACTTACGTTTAAACTGGTTTGGAAAGATACTTGTATGTAATTTACTTTATGTGTTTATATTGTTTACTTTACATAAGTATTTAAAATATTCATAATTATTCTACACATACCCTAAAAAAATCCATTTTGTTTACGACTAATATATCGGTTGTTGGCGTGAGTGGCAAGACGCTATGTACTGTCAGTCGCTGGCGTTGAAAAGGTTAATAATAAATTCTAAATTTTTTCAAAATTCCAAAAAATTCATAGTAACGTACATTTCATTAAATTACGCATTTAGTTCGTTCTTCATTCAACAATGCCACGTCAGGAATTTTAGTACAATAATTTTAAATCATCTGAATTATGTTTATTTTTCTTTAATGCATTGAATTGCATCTACATATCTGTGGTTTACCACTCGACAATTACAAAGTAATTGTTGACACTTAGATAAAGCACACATGCATATGATAGAATAAGATTTCACCTTTTACCACCAGATGCCAGTGTCGCCAACTCACGTTCCCTAGAGGGAGATATATTCATCTATGATAGGCTACCCCATATAAATTATTGGTCATATTTATTAGTGTCTCCACCCAACATTCAGTAAATGTTAAAAAAAACTGAACTGTGTGCCAAATAAACTGCGCGATTTGTCCACGTCAGACTATAATTTTTAATATGAACCTATAAATTATGCCTCTAAGTTGAGTTTTTCGGTGTCCCAACTACTATTTTCATTAGACTAGCACTGTTTTTAAAGTTCGAACAAAATTAGTCTGATATCTCACTAAAGGCGAAAAGTTAAATATATTTCTTTTAAAATTAAATTTATGCATTAAGCTCTTTGTGTCACAATAAAATATTAACTTTTAATTCACTCTGTATATTTAATACGTAATAAACTCAGTTGTACTTTCATAACGCAATTCTATCGGTTCTGCCTACGAGTGTCATTCTTGATACAGCGCCATCTATAAGCAGCAGCATACTAAAGTTATTAGTTATTTGATAGTACATTATCATATGATGTCCAATTTCTATAATACAACAAATAAGCCGCTTGTCATTAAAACCGTTTCTACATTTTATTCTATACATTTTTAGTAGGTCTCTAGTAATACTGTTTAATGTAATTATTGCAATAAAACATCAATTTGTTATAATAATAAATAACATATTTAATTCACACTTATATTACATGCTCGCAGTTAGAAATATTTTTCTAGTGGTTCTTCTAATATTTGTTCAAGCGTTCTTATTGCGTTCTTAGTGTTGGCCTCTATTTTACTGTCGCCATCTTCTAAAAGTTCGGCGAAGAACGGCACGCTTTCCGCCAGAAGCGGCAACCAATTACTACCCAGTTTAGACGCCGTACTCACCAAGCAGTCTAACGCTATTAGCCTGGAAGTAAAAGTATTGAATGAATATGTGATTGTAGGAGTAGGACCGCCCCCCGCCGCCGCGCTTACTAGAACTATTGCGTCACGATATTTATATAGGAAACGAACGTGACTCGTGCGCGGGTGTTGCTATGAACGTCGCCATCCCCGTCACGACGTTTAACATATGTCAAATTATATTATTGTTATATATGATAAATTCAGGTATATAAAAGCGGTAAAGTAGAGCGTCCCTTGATTTGTACTAAACGCGGCGGCGGCGCAGTGAGGCACCGGGAAGTTATCCATCAACTAGAATTAGTTTTCTTTTAATGAATTAAATATTTCAATTAATCCGTTGCAGAAAGCAGATAAAAATTCTATTTTCTATAAAATGTAAATTTATAAAATATGATTGAGACTTTTTGGGCAATTCATGATAATTGTAATTCAGAATTTCATAGTAAAATTTATGCTATTCTAACCAATACTTCATGATAGACATTATTGTTATTAATTTCTACAACTATAATTATGAAATTGCGCAAAACTATGTATCATAGCAGTAGTTGATTGGTACACAAGTGAATAGCAATATTACAATCTATATAAATAAGAATGAATCGCCAAAATGTATGTACACACATTACTTCCGAACAACTACACCTAATTGGATAATTCTTTTTTTACTGTGTTCGTTAGTGTCAGAACAAGGTTTGTTTGAACGAACATAACCCTTTGTATCTGTCTGTCTGTTTGTCCGGGGCATCTTCGGAACAGCTGAACACGATACAACTTTCACTGGAAGTTAGAGGAGCTTATTGAGTTGCATTTAGGATACTTTTTATTGCAACAATTTTTAAGAAAAAACCCTTAAAATTGGGATGATTTATTAAATTTGAATCAAAAGCGGAACCGTAATTAAAATTGGGAGCTAAACCGGGATCGGTATCATGACGGACACAGCGTCATCATTTCCTAGAAAAAGAAGATTGGAAATGAGTATAAAGACGGGATCAAAATTTAAAGTGTGGGCGGGATATTTGTTTAGTGTGTTGTGCCTACTAGGGTTCATCAGCGGCTTCGACCATGTATTTGTATTATTGAACTGAATAATTATATACATTCTAAAAATTCATTTATTTATAGAAAATTATGCTATCCTCAAGTAATATTGGCTATATTTTATTTTGGTACTAGCCCCTGGATTCGTTGAAATAGAAACTGTGATTGGTAGCAGAATCACAATTAAAAGCGGGAAGGAGAGTAGAATCCGGAACCGGGCCAGAATCAGAATCGGAAGTGAGATCAGAACCGAAATTGAAAACAGGACTAGGGTCAAAAACGAGTGTACATGGGGACAGGATCAGAATCAAAAGTGTGACTGAGATCGGATTGAAACGATACAGGGATTGAAATTGACACTGATTGATACAAAAGGAAAAAAATCAGGTCACACCCATGCTAATGTAACTGCGGGAATTAACTATATGGACAAGTCACCTACAAGAAAGCGAAGAACAACATCGGCCAGCTAGTTTTCAAATATTTTAACTAAATTATTACGATGACTAATAACTAACTTACTTATTAGTCTTGGTCAACAACAGTCTACACGTGCAATCAATCCCAATTTGTAAACAAAAGAATAAATTCTTAGAAAGTTCATATGAAATGCATGATGCCGACAGTCAAGTTTATTACGAGCTACGATAATAAAGTGACAAAAAAATGTACAACGCTGCGCAGGTTTTACTAATTTTGGCAACTTAAAAGATACTTTTTATAACTTAATTGTGGTCATTGAGAGTGGATGTAATGCTATATTGAGAGTATCATTGTATGGAAGGCAAGCTAAACCATCTAAAGCCAAGTGATATCGTTACTTTACGGTGTTTGTCATTAAATCGAGTGACATTGCGTGGAGTTTACACTGTACTTGTATTACAATTAATAACTAATAAATCCAAGTCTCTAAAAAAATACGTTATACAAAAAGTTAAGAGAAACAACTGTTTAGTTACTGAATCAGTACTAAACAATTCTTACCTTATTTCTGCATCATCATGTCTGGTTTTCAATAGAATCTGGTAATTCAAAAGTTTCCATAGTGAATCATCACCAACAGCTACAGCAAATTGAGATATGCAAGGAATTAATATGTCTTTAGCTCTCAATTTCAATTTTTCAATACCTCCCAAGGAGTTCTCTAACTGATCCACTAAAGGTTGCATCAAAGTTTCAAATCTTTCTTTATTAATAAAGCGATGGTCCTCATACAAGAAAAGTATTTGTAAAGTTTTTAATACACTCTCTACAAGAATAGAACAATCTTCTTCTGTACTGAAAAACAATTCCTCTGTTTTTGTTTTGTTACATGCATCAAGAAAGTCTGCAGAGTTTTTAATGAACATCCCACCAAATAATTTAACCGTTTGAAGTTTCTGCAGTTTTAACGATATGACACTATTCAATCTGCAAAGTAAATACAAAATTTAATAAAGCTCGACAAAAAACAATTAAAATCATGGGACTGAGACAATAGTACTTAGTGGAATTTATGCACTTCATTTATTTTAGTTTCATGTTCAAACTGATTCTATTCTATGTAAATTGGACAAACACAAACCTGTAAAAAGTAATCACACGATGCTTTTGGTCGTCCACATTAGTTCTCACAGCCCAATCATAAATCTTGAAATAAAACGATTTTAAAATTGACTCCCGTAATTTCATCAATAAACAGACAAGCGCATTTATAACTTCATCTTCCACTTGACAAACTACTTTTGTATCAACATTATTTCGAACTTCTATACTCCTAAGCTCTAGCGCTGATAAAAAAAACGTAGTCAAAGTCTGTTGTAATTCAGTAAAATTTGCCTCGGTAACTTGCTTGAAATTCTCAGCCAATAGTGAAACTAATGGCCCAATTGCTATAAAATTGCCCTTGGTTCTAAGCAAATGATAAGCTTCATTTAAAACTGGTATTAAAACTCTTGGTTCTATCGAAGTGGCTATTTTTTCCTTTATCGCAGTTAATTTTCCCAAAGTCAAATGAATGTTTAAATGTCCCTGATCTGAGTCAATCCATTTGACAGAAAACAATGAATACTCATATACAATTTTAACCAAGTTATTATGACCCAGAAATGAAGGGATACTTTCGACAATTTTTTGCAATGCGGTTATAGTAATATGGTGAATAAAGTCTGGTGTATCACCTTTCCTCTGCTCTTTCACTAATTTTAGAAATGCCGGCATAAATATGGGCAGATATTTTAAAATGTGAGTTTTTAAAGTGCTACAAAGTTCTGCCAGACACAAGAAGATGGATGCCATAACATTTTTGGTAAACGTAGAATAGGACACATATCCGGCAATGGATTCCAAAACAGGTATAAACGGTTCAGGATTATCAGTAGCCAACATACGAGCCATTAATTTTAAAGAAAATAAGGCAGTCTGTTGATCTGCCTGTAAGTCTGTAGAAGTTTCTTCATCTTCACTGTCCTCATAAGGAGTATTTATTATCTTTATCAAAATGGGCAACAATGAAAACATTAATTTCTTATTGCACTCCTTAAATCCTTCCGGACAGTATTTTATTTTATTATTTAACATTTCCATTGATTTCCTTCTCACAGATGATACATTATGCCGCAGCAGTCCCTTAATAACAGATAGAAACATGGGTGCTGACAATAACTTGTTTGCGTTATCAAGCAAGTCAAAGGCATAATGCTCCATTACACGCCAATACTTGACTTTATCGTCTTTAATTTTTGTTACAATCTGCAGGAAAGACAATATATTAACAACCAATGTTTTGTACTGTGTCTCCATTGTCAATAGATCTGTAGCAGTCTCCATGTGCTGGATAAATTGGGGTAATGATAAACAATTGTTCAAAAATGTTATGGTGATATATCTGTAGTGACGCAATTGGAGTGCTGTGTGACCACTCACGCTAAAAATCTCACCGGGATCGACATCTAAATCCATTGTATCATTGTCTTTTTGAATTGGCAATGATTTAACATATATTAGTAACTTCACGAAATTGGTCAAAATTATTTCTGGCGGAAACTCTAGAATAATGCTCTGACCAAAGTCCAATCTATTAACAGAAGCTTCTTGATCTGCTAAGTTTCTTTTTTGGCTGATGAATTTCTCTTTATTTTCACTGTTATGTGCTAAATGTGTTTGCAATAGTAAAGCCAGAAAAACCCAAAGGAATTTTTTGGCATCAAGAGTGTCTATCAATTTTTTACACAATGGCAACCTTCGATGTTCTGGGACATCTAGAACAACATCGGCGAACACGCGTAAAACTGGTATGACTCTACTTTGTAAATGGTGAAATTCATTTTGGTCATAATCACAAATATTCTTTTCTAATTTCACTATTATAGGTATTAAAGTCTCAATAGTTTTAGCGATGATTTGGAAACTGTAAGCATCATCATGTCTTAGAACAGATGAACCCATAAACGTAAAAATGTCTAGTGCATGGAACAACACTTGTTCTGGTAACATATAAGCAGCATGCGAAAGAACCATCAATGCATGATGATGTGTTTGAGGATTTTGTGTATCTCTGATGCATTGCACAATCAAACTGATGTCAAACATTGTCATCAATGATTTCACTTTATTGACATTTTCATTGTCAACAAATTTAGAACAATAATACCATATCGACGATAATATAAGTTGCTTAGTGTATTCTACATATGACTGTTCTTCAAAAAACAAACACTTCTTTAGCAATGCAAACAGGATAGATACGAAGGAGTTGTCTACAATCATTTTCCTTTTGTTTTGAATGTACTCCAAAAGTGTGACACCTAATTTCCAATTTTCTGTTTCTGCAACTTGATATGAAAACATAGAGATGGATGATTTTTTCTTTTTGTTCTTTGTTTCTCCTGGATCGGATGCTTCCAACATATTTTGAAGTATAGGTTTGAAATTATTAAAATGGAGATTAATTTTTTTCATTGTTTTGGAAGCCACACTACATACACTCGGATTACTACTGAATGTACCAGCAAAACAAATTAATTTTATCACTTCAGCCAACCGATTGTCAGGAATATGTCCAAAAGTATCTTCATTGATTTGTTTCATTATTAAAGCACTAGGACTGATTAGTATGTGGCCATCTAATATGATTTCCCTAAATTCTTGCAAAGAATATTTAATAAGGGACCAGTCTTCATCATTTTCAAAGTTAGAAACAGTGCGTGGACTGATTCGATTTAAAATATGTATTAATAACTTTGATTCATAAATATTAAACAGAAACTTTGAATTATGTACATTCGACTTCATAATCTTTACAAGACACTTGAGTGCCGGCATCAATAGAGACAACACACCCGCATTGTTAACCTCTGACAGCAATCTTAGTAGTTCTGAACCTACATGAGGTGGAGCAACATTTACAATTGTTAGCAGTTGCTTGAGTAAATTTTTCTGGAATTGTTTATACTTTAAATTATCTTCAAGCAAAATAGTACTGAGGACTTGCAATATTTGCTGATTATCCAAATTAATCTCTTCCTCGTGTTCAATCAATTTTTTCAATAGCTGATCATACAGATTATTCGTTGATGTAAATTGCAATATCGTTTTGATTGTCATTATAGTAGCCTCACGAATTTTAGGCAATGGATTATTTAAATTAAACAAAATCATAGTAATGACTACATCAGATTTTGTTATCCATTCTGGTCCTTCATTTGCATTGATATATTGTTTGAAGAACTTTAATGCTTTCATCTGCAAAGCCGAATCGATAACGTCTTCTGGTTTTGTAGCATATAGGATATGCCCACAAGCAAAGGTAGCAATAAAATTTAATTTTTCTGTTAGTGTTGCAAAATGAATATTCAATAGCTTATGAAATAACTTAATATATGAAGTATTATAATGTTTAATATAACATCCTGTGATGCATATGTCAAACAGCTTTTTGACAAAAATCATTTCAGGAGAGCTGCAGAGATCACACCAAGGTCTTGATATATCACCAATCTTGACATCTTCAATGACCCTGATTAAAAGATATTCGAAGAATCTAAATGAAATTTTGTCTTCTTTTGCTAATGTTATGAATTGTGGCATTGAATTACTCAAAAAACTGTCATCATCTGTAGCCACTATCTGTCGACCAACAACACTATCTCGCAATATGTCAAGGTAATTCATATTTTCTTCAATGGAACTTTTTTCTAAGGTACAACATTTCAAAAGCAGATAAATGCAGATATCTAAAGTGTTGTGTTTATTCAAAGTCAGGAAATCTAATATATCATCGAAACCTAACATGTGGTTAGCACACAAGGCATTGAATACAGCGATGCATATTACTTCATGACTTGTGACATCTTTCAATTCCAAATCTCTGGTAAGAATAAATCTTTTTCCCCAACTTGAATTTATAATGTTGGAAGCAATATGAGCACCAACTTCATCTTCAGGAAATAAAAATGGAAATAAAGCTAGTACTGTTTCTTGAGTAATGGGAAATTTTTCCAAGCAGCAGAATTTTTGGATAACACTTTTAATGATTGACCTCCATTTTTTATGATCTGCATTATTTTTTGACACTATACTAACTAATGCATCTTTCAAATCTTCTTCAGATAACACCCCATTCAAATAATTAGTTGGTATTTCCAAAACTGTTTTCACAACCTCCGGTTCATCATCATTTAATCTGGTGATTATCGACTCTCTAAGAAAATCTACACTGTGAACTTTAAGCCTATGAAATTGTTTGGATATATATTTGACAGCTTCTACTCTCAAATTGGCATTGATATGATTGAGATTCTCAAACAATGTAGTATCACCAACTTTATGGACTATGGCTGGCTTGAAACCTAAAATTTTTGATAACTGTGCACGTCTACGTTTTGGTGTAGCGCTTTCAGGTCCCATTTCGTTGACAATGACCTCATCAAAATCTTGTGGATATTTTTTTTCTAAACTCCTCAAAAACTGTCTGTACCACAGTAAAATTTTAGACTTTTCATTGTCATCTTCTAATATTTCTATGTCACTATCATCACTGTCAATTTTTTTTGACTGCATTGGTTGATAAGCATCAAGAACACATCTGGAATTGATAAAACGTATCTTAGTATCAACTTCATTAGTATGGCAAATAGTATTATTTCATTTAAGGTTGAATAATAATTGAATTCAACTGAAATGTTCACTAGTAAAATATTTTTTGGAGTATTTTATGTAATTACTTCTTTAAGCTTATAGCAATGTTCAGTTACATTTACCAAATCTGGAATTTGGTACATGCAACTGAATATTGTTATAAGTTGGTAATTTGGAAAATAAAATGCATAACATATATCATTTTTGCAGTTTAATAATAGATATGAAAAACTTCTACAAAGCACACTCGTAACTTTTCAAGAAATACCATTAAAAATTTTAAAAATTGTAAAGTATTCTTAAATGCACATGACATATAGTGAATTGTGGATTAGATGCTGAAAAGACAATGCCAAAATATGGTTGGTACCTGATAAGGGAACGTCCATAAACCACGTGGTCATATTTTAGTCTCTCTAGGACTCCTCCCTCCCCATGTGGCCTCACGTAGCCTTTTCTATGATTTTAACCCAATGGAATGTGGTTTTTTCGATACATTAATTTATTTATAAAATAAAATAATTAATAATAAATTAATTTATTAACAGTTTATTTTTTCAAATAATGTATTTAATTATTTGATTCCTCTTGTTAAAATTAACATCGGGGGTCCTCAAATTATCTTATTCAACAAAATTTTCATCTGAAGAAACCACGTAGCTTTGCTCTCGACTCCTCCCCTATTACGTGCCTCAGCGTAGCGCTTAGCTATCCCTCCCTTGGTCGAAGCTGCATGGTTTATGGACGCCCTAACAATAAGCGAACATACCGTTGTTCAAATTAGCCTTATTTATCATAATAATACTATATATTTCACCTCATAATAATACTTATAAGGTAGAAAAATATTCTAAAACTTCAAGTTATGACAGAATTAAAATGTCATTCAAGACCTTGTAGCTAAATGTTAAACAAAACTACAAAATGTATTAAATAAATAGATGAATACATTAAAATCTGTTCTTAATTCAATAAAGCAGACACAGTAAACATTAAATGTCATAAACAAATGAATATTTTATTATTAAGAGTGAGTGGTGTAGCAGTTACTTTAATTGCACACACCCATGCATTTTGATTATGCATTTGTTTCCCACCATGGCTGGTGGTCTTTGTTTGTTGTGCATTTGGCTATAAAATCAATTGTCACACATTAGATTGCAATGAAACTGGAAATTAATTATATCCGAATAAATGAAATACCTACTAGGTCAAGTGTTTGGAATACATAAAACCTTATTTCAATATGCATCTTTAAACATATACTCTAATATAGCATATAATTTATTAAAATGCCATATTAGTCTCAGAAAATAGAAAATATTTACCTAAGATTTTAATGTATGTAGATCATAAAAAAGGCTATAAATAAATTATATTTTATTATATAATAAATAGTTATTTTTTAATATATATACTTCATTACATGAAACAAACATGCAAGTCCAATTTGGTTTGACTAATATCAATGTTAAGTTGCAATGGAGTGCTAGCTTGGTAATTAAAATTAATGTATTCTTTGACATAAATATGTAATAAAACTTACTTGATAATTTTATCTGGGTGTTGTGACTTAAAATCCACTTCTTCTATCAGCATTTCTGGGAGCTTACAAAATCTTCTAAATTCTTCATTTCCTACTTGAAGTAATGGCAAAACTCTCATAAAGAATTTTAATATAAATTGAAACACATTAACTTTAGACTCAATAAGTTTTTTCAAATATGTACAAAATAGATTCATTTTATCAACTGTCATGTCATAAAGAATAATATCTGAAATCTTATTTAAATGAGGTTGTGTCGCATATATCAAATTCAAAAGTAACATGACATCATAGGTTAAATCGTGTGCTGAACTGAATAACTTGTTGATTATTTCATTTAATGTCTTCTCTTTTATATTTGTCTTTGTACATAAGTATCCAATGATTACATAGGCAGATGATCGAAAATCTATGATTGGGGAACTTATCCCCTTGTAAAGTGTTGGCAAAAGGGCACTCATCAAAGATTCTTTAATCTTTTTGCAACAATCTATGGTACCTACAGTTGTGGCACAGAAGAATGCAAAAACGGTTTTAAGTTGTGATGCTCTGTCACCAAATATTTTTACATATCTTTTCACAGTTTTTGCTATGAACTTTAATGTTGCTGCATTTGTACTACAATGTTTATATAAGACCTGCTTAGTTAACGGAACACCAGATTTTTGGATTGGTTCCAACCAGTTCCACCGATTTGATGACTGCTTTATATCCATTATCTGAACAAATCTTATAAATATTTTTGTTTCATGGTAAGGTAGAATTAATGTCATTATGGCATCTTGGTTATATTCATGAATTTGATATCTGTTTACAAGCCACTCTAAGGCTTTATGAGATGATTGTAACAATAAATATGGAGAGAGTTGCGTCAGAAAATTGTCTATATTGCGATTCAAGTTTTCGTTGATATCCTTAGTTTGTATTGCTCTCTCAAAATCTTTAGACGATAAACCAAAGAGCGTATCTTCATATATTCTAAAACCTTCATACAATGCTATCAGTTCTTTCAAACCACTAATACCAATCTCGTAAAATGTTTCCCGGTCTTTTGACGCAGCTTCCTTTGGGCTGAATAATAATGAATCCCTTTTCTTCTCATCTTTGTAGATTTTAGTTTGTGGTGCTACAAGTTTTTGTAGCTGCTCCGTTAAAGAAGTCGACATTGCGCAGAAATATTAGATTTCACACATCTGTAACTTTAAATTCTATGTTTTAAATTTAATCAAAGTTCATTGTTAATGACAAAAAGAAGAACAAAATTAAATGCTTATGTACTTACTGAATATTGTAAAAAAAAATATTGTTAATGTTCAAGGCACAAGATCCTCATTTTATTTTAAGAATAACAAAAAGGTCATATAAAAGCACGTGCACGTGAAATTTTACACCTAAGCAAAAACACTTCAACTTACTTTTGCAACCACATTACCACGCACACCGGTTTACAAACCATCCGATTACTCTATGGATCATCTCTACTACGAGTGCATAAATTTGTCATTTACATGAAATCATAGATAATTAAGCATAATCTAAAACAAATGATGGCAAGCATACATTTGAAACGTAAATGAAAGAAGAAAAGAAATTGAAGAAAATTTAAAGGTTTGAAACAGGAAGTTCTTTGTCAGTAAAATACAAAAAACCAAACGTGTTAGTTCAGTTTTTTTTTTATAGAGAAATATATGAAAAACGGGAACATTAATAAGAACTCATAAAAACTAAAAAAACAATTTAGAAAAATTGAGTATTTTTTTTATACTAATCAAATTATAAAAGAGTCATAAGTTGAATTGACTATAATTTTTGTAGAACTAACAATTTTCGAATATAATTGGATTTTTTTGTGGAATTACATCCGCAAAATTGATTATTGCACATAACGCTAGAGAGAGATCTTATTCACAATTTCTATTTTTATACAGGTTTTCTATTCAAGTTTACCTATATAGATGTATTTCCTGTAAAAATTCGATTTTACTTAAAAAAAAACTTAAATATTTATAACGCCATATCGTACTATTTTGAGGTAATTGCATACTTTTGATTTTCATAACACGATTGTTCGCTCGCATCTATATGTTTCGTTCGCATTGAAGCCCTTAAATAAATATTAAAGGTGATTGCATTCCAATAGAAATTAATCAATGTGATAATACAGTTATTTATAGCTTGGCTGAGATCGTCAGTATTTTAAAATTAAATACTACGCATAATAAAGTTTCAAAACTTAAAAACATGTTTTATTGAAATAATTTACTACAGCAAAAGTTAAAATAATTTTCATGATAATAAAAATAAGTAATTTTAAATTTTAACAATTTAAAAAAATAAAATACAGAGTATTATTCTAGAATATTTTTGTATATTTTAAGTTTTTCCGTCCGGTGCAAAAATGCAGTAATTATATATTTAATAAAGTGCAAATCCTAATTGCTGTATTACCGACGGTCAAGTCAATATCCAATTGACTATAGCTTCAGTAGTTTAAGATTTTTCTACATTTAATGTTATTTTTTTCTGTCTATTACAAACAATACTAAAACTATTTCAATTTTTAACCTTAAATGTCAGTTTATTGTTTTAGTTTTTACTCGCTGCTTTTAATTTTTGCTCTATTCTTCTTCAAAAATGCCTCAGAAACGTAAATTTGATCTGTGCAGCAATTCTTCAAGGGCCCGTTCAGCAAAAGTTGCACGAAATTGAGAATCTTCGGCTCACACTGAGTTGAGAAGACAACAGCAACCAGGGCGACAAAGTGTTTTGAGAGCAGCTGAAACGCCTCTTCAGACACGACTTTGCTTAGAAAGACAAGCTGAGCAGCGGGCGACTAAAATAGTAATAGAAACGCAAAAACAATCATAGGCGAGAAGAATTCTTCACAGCCAAATGCCAACACTGGCTATCTTTTCTTATACGTGGATCCCAATGAATATTTTTAATAAATATCCCCAAACGTAGGTAATTGGCAAGTTTGATAATGGGTGGATGACGTGTCAGACATTTTATGAGTACATCACTAATTCGTTCAATGGTTTTTTATTTAGTTTCAAATATCTTTCCATGTCATTAAACTCTTTAAATATATATGTTTTTTTTTATTAATAAATCATCATAATACATTATTTATCAATCATAACATTACTGTAAAAAAACTTTATCCTGATACAGGGGCCATGTAATTACGAACTTAGAAGCAGAGCCAAATTTTATCATGAAATAGGGGCCAAACAATAGATCCGGGGCGAACTAAAATTACATCATTCATGCAGTAAATTATTGGTAAAATACCAATATTTATCACACAAAAGCTTTCACACTGATATCATGTTTAGTAATATATTTAAAGAATCTTATAGTCTTAAGAGCCTTTAAAATGCCAAAATAGAGGACATCTACCTTACCCGTTATATAAGCGAAGGACGCCTGAAGATAGTGGTAAAAAAGTTGACTTTCAGACTCGCAGTGGGATAGACAAGAGTTTCGATAATAGCTGGATTGTGCTCTGTTCGCCGATTCTGTGTAAATTATTTAACGCCTACATTAATGTTGAAGCCTGTAACTCTACATGTGCGATTAAGTATATTTTCAAGTATATCAATATAACAAGCGATCAGGCAATCTTCAATATGCGTAATGAAGGTGTTGTACAGCCCCTAAATGAAATACAAATCTATTAAGCAGAAAGATATGTCTGTAGCAACCAAGCAGCGTGGCAGCTGCTTAGCTTTCATGAAAGATATCCAAATGTTACATATCTTGTAGTACTTTTAGAAAACGGACAGGGTGTTTTTTTATTCAGAATACATTTCAAGAAAGGATTTTATCTCCTCTTAAAACCACACTGACTACATTTTTCGAACTTTATTAGAATTATCTTTTTGAAAGGACATTATTATATTCTGAGGTTCCCCGTTATTATCATGGAACACCTCAAAAAAAAGAATGGCATCGTCGTGTTCAAGGTACACCTGTTGAAAATCAGCCTGGGGTTAAAGCATGAGACGCTCTTGGTTGTGTCTACACGGTACATGTTACAAATCTCGAATGATTTTATCTGTGTATGTTATTGCATCATTTTCGAGGTCCAACTAGCTCTATAGAATTTAAAATTGTCAATGGTCAGGAATGTCATACTTGCATAAAGCATGTGAAGCTCAGCGACTGTTAGAAAATTATAATCATTAGGAGGAAACTATGGAGGAAGTCGTGCAATATCGATCACCAAATATAATCAGGGAACTTTATGCAACAATTTTCTCTTCTTACGGACTTTTTGATCCTCAAAATCTTTAAAATAAGTACAAAGAATACACGGCGGAAGATATTTTATATCAACTGCAGCAAGTGAATATAAATATGACTTTCAATTGACATATCTACAACAAAAGGCTAATTATAATCAAAAATAAGGTTTTTTACAATGGTCGGAAAAAAGCTAGATGATTTTGGAATGCAAAGTTCTTAACGAGACAATGGAGATGATTTTAATAATGAAATTACTCGAGGGTTAGACTATGATTTTAAAGCATTGCAACATCATGTGACAGAATTAATTCTTCAATTACTTCCAGAATAAAATCATGTCTTCCATCAAGTTTTACATAAAATAGAATCCGGTATCGGTGCACTCTTTCTTGACGCACCTAAAGGAACCGGAAAAACGTTTTTGATTAACTTATTAGTTCGTCACAAAAGATTAGAAAATAGTAGTTGCTGTAGTTTCTTCCGGTATTGCCGCGACGCTATTGAACGGCGGTCGTTCGGCACATTACGTTTTGTAATTACTGTTGAAATTTGCATAGGAACATCCGTAATTTCAGTAAAAATAGCTCGCGAGGTAAGATACTGTGAGGATATAAGCTTTTAGTGAGAGATCAAAGTACAATGTCTCACAAGAGGACTTAGAAGCTTTAAGCCGGACTCTTCGGGATTTAGGAGATAATATAGATATAATGGGAGGAATGGTAATTTTATTGGCTAGTGATTTCCGACAAACTCTCCCAGTCAAATGACCAGCCTCTAAATAGAGGTGGACACCAGCAGATGAAATTGAAGCATGTATTAAATCATCAAGCCTAAGATAGAAAGTTGAAAAATTAAGTTTGACAACGAATATGAGAGTGCATCTTCATAATGACATGGATTCGGGACTTTACGCAGAAATGTTATTGAAAATCGGTCATGGTTGTTTAGACGTTGACCATGAAGTTTATATTTCACTTTCAAGAGAGTTTTGTAATTCAGTAGTAAATGATTTGGATTTCATTGTTCATGTTTTTCCGGAAGTGTAACAAAATTTGAATAATGATTAGTGGTTGTGCGCAAGAGCAATATTAGCATCAAAAAATGAAGTGGTTAATAAAATCAATACCAACATTTTAAAATAGCTGTAAGCAGAAATTAAGGAGAATTTGTCAGTAGATACGATCATAGATACAGAATTAAGTATTTTGTATCCCGTAGAGGATTTAAATTCACTTGAACTGTCAGAAGTACCGTCACATAAATTACAATTGAAACTAAATGTACCAGTAATGCTTCCCACTGACCTATTTCAATTCAAAAAGGGTTCAATTTTTCGTCAAGCTCAGCTTTGCTATTTCTATAAACAAAGCACAAGGGCAGACATTACAGGTAGGAGGGGTGCATTTAGAAAATTATGCTTCTCTCATGGTCAACCATATTTAGCCTGTTTGGGTGTGGCTAATGGCCGAAACTTACACATTTTTGCACCGAACCACAAAAAACTTACGACATAGTATACCAAAATACTCTAGAATAATACTCTACATTTTATCTTTTTAAATTGTTAGAATTTAAAATTATTTAATTTTTATACTGAAATATATTTTAATTTTCGTTATAGTAAATTATTTCAATAAAGCATGTTTTCAGTACATATTTGAAACTTTATTGTGTGTAGTATATAATTTTAAAATACTGATGATCCCAGCTAAGCAATCAAATACACTTATCACATTGATTCATTTCTGTTGGAATGTAATGATCTTTTATATTTATTTAAGAGCTTCAAGGCGAACTAAGACGCGGATAAAAGCTAATAGAATATAAATTCAATTCTTTAGCAATTTTGTTAATAACCATAAAACACAACTTCATTAATTAATAGTTTACTAAACAGACATGAACGACCGACCGCAACGGTTGCACGATAAATGGGATCAAAATCAAATAGAATCACTCTATTTTACTCTGTATTCGTTAAGCATTAAATAGATGTACACATCCACACAAACAGAGAAGAATGAAAGAAAGATCCATATGCTCTCCAAATACACTCATAATACATCCCTCAACACACACACACACACACACACACACACACACACACACACACACACACACACACACACACGACATAGAAAGAAATGGATGTGGCTACCAAAGAAATAAAAATAATGTTATTTGAGCAATTGCAAGTTCCATCTTATAAAAATTAACATTGGTAAAATCGTTTTTAACCTATAAAAAGACGTATTTAATAAACAGCCGGTAGAAAGACACCAAAAGGAGATGTTTCATGTTCGGCTTGTACTTTGTAAGTACATATCTTACAAAATCGATTGATAATTGGAAAAATAATAAAATTGCAATATTTGAAGTATTTTTTTTTATAAATAAGTACTGTTTAATAATATTTTCTTTCCGAAAGTTGTTGATTTTCAATTTAAGTGTACAATAAGAGATAATTCAATATAAACAAAAAAAAACCTTATCATCCCAGGTTACTTTATAAATTAAAATTGGTTGCCTGTAAAGTCGGTATACGGGCGAAAGTTTTACGTGACAACGACTTTGAGTGGTAAAATCATTTTAATGTGAATATTCATTCGTATAATAGGAAGAAGGATGAAATAATAGTAACAATTTAAAACATTTATTTATACAAAGAATTATATTTAAAACATTAATTTATACAAAGAATCTCACTGAATTTCATATTAACAAAATTTTATTTTTACCTTTACACATACATACATTTATATACAAATATACATACAATAACTTGCAATACATTTGCGTCTCTGTCTCTCTCGCTCTTAGGCGGGCTAACTGTGCTCGAGTGGAAGGACGCGTAGCTTCACTTTTATGTCTGTCTCTCTCGCTCTTAGGCGGGCTAACCATGCCAGTGGAAGGGACGCGTGCCTCTCGCTCTCATTGTGAGCGCATAACGTGAGCGGAGCGTAACGCAGTTTCTTGAAGTGTCACCCGGCAAACCAATTTATAAGACGTTGTCACGTCAAAATATACAAGTACATTAATACAGCTTTTTATATACTCTTTTTATTTTGTTAAGTGTGTTGAGTTTTATAGTCATTATTTTCGAATACTTCAGTCAACGTAAAGTATATATTCATGGGCAAGCATGTCCGGCAGACAAAAAGGGATGCAGTTAAAGAAAAAAAAAGTTCTGCTATTCATCGATACATGGCAAAAGTAAAAAGTATCACCACTGTGCCGGTCGGAGTGGGGGGTGTTAGGTTATTTTCGTTACGGAATTTCTGGATTCGGTCGCCACGCTCAAGGCCCGCGATAGAAGCTATACAATAGCTTAAAAGAAATGCACTTCTATATATTTTTTGCAGGTATGACTATTTCTCTCTGTCCGCCAGAAATACTCGTCTGTGAACATTTATGATGACATTGACGCAATATTTGTTCTTTTAAAAATTGTAGAAATAGGGTTAGTGTTTCATAAAACGTATGTTTATCCTAAAGTTCACAAAAAGAAAAGTCTGTATAGACAGAACCTACAGATTTATAAAGTAGTTTAGACAAATAAACATTTTATGTTTTCAGTGTTATTTTTCGCACATCTAAAAGTAATATTTTTGTCAAATTTTACCCTAAAACTCAAAGAACAACTTTATAATCTAAACGTCATGATGAAAAATGTCAAAGTCACATTATAAAAATAAAACTGTCACAGTCTCATCCATAGATGAATATGAATATCATATAGAGTCTCATCTTTGGTTCCAAATACATTGTATTTCCATAAATACAAATGTACTTTGTGGATTGTACCTCTATATAATTATATTCATCTATGATTGTACCAATTGTACCACTCATGATGCAAAGTGATATAGGACTTACAAGTTGTTATGTTGTCGTTTGTATTGTTTAATCTCAGTAAGCACGTAATTTGTTCGTGTTGTTTATGTTATTAATATCGTGTTCAGTTCATTGGTTTACGTAATAGCAATCATAATTTGTTTTGTGTCGTCTAAAGCATAGAACATTAACATTCTTGGAGGTGAAGGATTATATTATACAGTTTTTCTTTGTTCTTATTAGATTCAAAATGATAGTCATTTACATTTTAATTAATATGATATTCATTAATTCAATTCTCACATATAAACCCGTGATATTAATTCATGGTGTGATGACGGGCAGTGGCAGTTTGCAAATGATAGAGAAAAGAATTCAAGAGGTAATTATCCAAATTAATGGTTTATTTTTCTTTCTTTATCTATATTTTAGTTTCTGATCGGAATTTTTACATATTATTATTTAGTTATGCAGCATAAATAAAGGAAATTTTAGTTCTGTCCTCATTTCGTCATAAGAAATTATGGATTATATATAAATGATTGATTAGTTACAAGACGAAACTTTTAGGCTATTTTTACATTCTATTTAATAGTCAAATGACGGGCACACTACAAGAAATACCTATATGATTGATTCCCTTTATGGTTTTTTTTATTAATTATTTATTAATTGCATTGTATTATCCATACAACTAAACTAGACACTACACTGGTATTATGACTACTGCACCACAACAAAATACCACAGAAAATATTAGAGTTAAAGAATTTTTATGTAGTTTTCATGTGTAATACAAATAAAAAATAATTAATAACAATACTAACAAATATAAAGGAGAACAATTGAGATGCACAATGGTAACAAGGATGCATTAATATTGAGCACACGAGACAGGCGTGAGGTTCCATATCGAGATAGTAGGAATGGTAGTTGCATTCTAGTGAGGTTGTCTGGTTAAACTACATGGGCTTTAATTCCATTGTATTTGTTTAAAGTATGTGTAAAGTGTATCATGTAATCAAGACAATAACAAAATAATTATTTATGAATTAACCTTTCACAAATAAAATATGAAAAAAACACCGGTATAATAACTATAAACATATAAATTATTAATTAATAATTGTCCATTACTGCACTACAACAAAATACCATTTTAAAGAATTTGTGGGCACAGAGCACAATGATGAAATACATTTAATAATGAATTTGTAAATCCATCTAAAAACAACTCGGCACATTAAAATGTGAAACAAGTGCACAAGGCTGGTACTTGTTCAGGCCTTGTGCACTTGTGAAGTCCAAATAGATATGTTCAAGGTTTTTATCAGAAATCTCAATTTAATTTTTTTTATAACCACCCAGAAAATCTTTTGAAATAAGTCTATTGAAAAAAAAATCTAATATGTTTTTAACTTTATTTTTGTTATTTAAATTGCTCAAAAACTTTACACATCTGATATTAGCACATGAATATTAGCGATGATGAGACTCGCCCCTCACTTTCATCCTGCCTACCTTCATTTGGTGTGTTAGGTATACTTCAATGGGGTTTGAAGGTATTGGGGGAGGAATGATGGTGGAGATAGGGTTGGGGTGTTGGGAAAAGGAAGAGTACAAGGAGAAAGCAGTGTATTATAAAACTTTTAAAAATTATTACTCAAAAATTATACTATTATTAAATTAGGGACATGAATATTTGTGTAAGGGAGCAAAAAAAGATATCATTTTCTATTGCTTTACCAAATTTTAAATAATCAAAACATGATGTTCATTTTGTAAAAGGTTATTTTTGCAGAAAAATTTATTTGCTATAACACATTTTTAAAAGAAAAAAGAACTAAATGATTGAATATTTCAAATTAAATTATATTGTAATGAAATATATGTGGATTTCTTTGTAAGGCATTTTGCTATTAGTGTTGTTATTCCATAGAAAGTTTAAAAAGATCTCTAATAAACTTTACATATACGTAAATGAATATTTGACACAGGTGTTTTTTTTTCTAGAACAGAAACATCCTGGTACAGTTACTTATAACGTGAACCGATTTGAGGGTTGGTCAAGCCTGGAGACAATGTGGCATCAAGTGCTGGAAATAGGAAGAGATATTGCCAATTTTTCATCAACATATCCTGATGGGATAAATATTATTGGTAATTGTTTATTTATAAGTTTTATAATTTAGTTATCTTATGCCGTTAAATATGAAAATATTTTTGTTAAAGAATTAAATGAAACACAATTTAATCAAGATATTGAAGAGTGTAAGAGAATATACTTTATAGAAAGTCAGAGAAATTGAGGTTTATTACTGAGAAAAATGGAGATTGCATGCTAGGAAAAATTGATATTTTGTTGAATGGTTGTAAAATTGATATAATTTTATTCTCAATCTATTTTCAACTATTTCTTTTGGTTGTTTTTGTGTCGTAATTTGATTTTTAGGATGTTTATTTTCTGGAAAGTCATGAAAGTTGAAGAAAGAAAAATAGATTGGGGGTCAGTGATATCAGGGTGTGGTGATTTCACAGATGGTAAAACTAGACTAGAGTAGAAAAAGGGATGTTTCGGTGGGTTGGCCATCTAGAAAGCATGAATAAAAGTAGACTGACAAAACAAGTCTATAGAGTGAATGTGTGTGATAAAAGTTTCGACAAGGGTCACCCGAGAAAATTTTACGCAGACCACATTAGTGGTATATTAAATTATAAATACCTGAAATTGACAAGTTCACATGAAATAATTAATGGATATCAGTGAAGCAAGGGAGATATGTAAAAATTGTACCAGTATTTTGTAGTGTCTGCCTACCCCTTTGGGAAAAGGCATGAGTATATAATAATAAAGAAATTATAAAATCTAAGTCAAGAAAATATGTCACCTCGGAAAGTCAGAAAAAATGAAAGTGAATGTCAGAAAAAATGAAATATTTCATCAACGAAAAATGAAAAATGAAGGATGTAATGTTATGCTCAAAGGTGAACCTCAACTTAATTCAGATTTTGATAAAGTATTATTGTCTAGAACTTGACTTGTTTTATCATCGTAACGAATACTCATATTGACTTTTGTGTGTTTGCAAAGGTTTTTAATTTTAAAACCAAAAAAGAACTTATTTATTTTCCAGTTATTATAATGTGGAATATGTTTCAAATTTCTAGTCTGTCAAAATGTTTAATTAAAGTAGAACTAATTTTATTGTTTAGCAGGAGTTTCATTGTTAAGGCTTTATGAAAAAAGATATTCAAAATTAATTAAGTTAATAATTAAGACTAATTATTAAATTTATCAATATATAAAAACATAAAATTTATAATTAGATATTTCATCATGTTTTCTTATGGGAATCAAAAACTACAATTTCATTGTTTGGTTTTGTTGAGTTTCAAATTTATGTTTAGATGATTAACATAAACTTATTTTAAAATGAATTTGGTTAGTCAGGCAATTTAGTAAAAAATTCAGAGTAGTAAGTATATTTAGTATTTGCACAGAACTCCATGTGTCAAAGATAATTGATATTATTCTGTTAGTAAGTCAGTGTTGTAGAATAACATCAATAAAATAGTTAATAAGTTTAGGAAGTATCACTCTTTTTAAATAAATGACACTATAAAATTCCATAAATATACTAGGGTATTAAATAAATAAGAACACTTTGAAAGTTCTTTATGTTTTCATGCATTCGAGATTACCAGGAACCTTTGGTTCTTTGCTCAGGTTAACTGGGGTGTGATGTAATGATGGTCATACAGAGCATGAATGTAAAAAATCTAAATCCCTATAGATACTCAATTGATCTGGTAATTCGCTAATGTCTGAGATATTCATTCAAAAAAAAATATTGAAAATGGCAATAGATTATATGAAAATTAAAAAGTATACATAGTCTGTTCTAAATTTTCATCTTATTATTTGGGTGTCTACAAGTTTGCAACATTTTGAACCTTTATTGATACAGTGGATTAGATCACTGATCAATTCCAATTGAAGAATCTTTAAGGTAAATTCAAATGTACAAAAATGCAAAGGACGTTTAAAGGGTTGCTCTTAATTCTGTCCTTCAGTATATTTGGAACCTAAAAACAAATTATTGTGACAGAATTTCAAACAAACAAAATGCAAAATGTATCTGTACATTTGAATTACAGGTTATTCACAAGGTGGTTTGATCGCTAGAGGCATAATAGAGACGTATGCAAACGTCTCTGTCGACACTTTTATATCGCTTAGTTCTCCACAAGCCGGACAATATGGAGGTAGGAATGTTTTATTATTACTTTTCATCACTAGTGTATTGTTGATAATTGTGTTTACAAGCTAAATAATTAAAAGTACAAAATGATTCTCCTAAAGAAATATTCGAGAGTGGTACCCAATAATGAGTAATGAGTTCAACTTCCTATACCTAGCTTCTTTCCCATTATTGCCACCTAAACCAAAAATTGCCTTTAAAATATTTATATTTTAAAGATTTTTTTTGGTTTAAAACATTCCAGAGAACAATTATTTTTGTCATGTTAGATTTGATATGTTTTCGTCCTGTTTTGTATTAGAAGACATGGAAAATATGACTTGTTTATATTGAAAGGAAATTCAAAGGTGATCTTGAACTTGTATATATTGTGGAACATGGCTCCGGGGAGTAGTAACCTTGTGGATCTTTGATGAAGTCCAGAAATTTAATTATTTAAATAAGAGACAAGTATATGACCAATATTTTCTCTATTTCTATCAAAGCTTGTGCTCTTGGGCATCAGCCTTCATATACTCTTCTCTATGTTTCACTCTCTACTCCTTATTCTCTTGTTTTTTGTGAGATTGGATTCTACTATTCGACAATTAAATGTCAAGTACAATACGAAACCACATTTACAGCACAGAGGCTGGATGCCTCACGTGCCACTTAGTCCTGTCCCATCATCCCTCTCTTTCGAAAACGAAAGTATTTTTTTTGCACACAAGTATCATAGCAATTGACAATATATGTACTGGGCCCTACCTAAATATGTAACGATGGACATGAAGATTGGTATGTTAGGGTTACGTTACATCCTTTGCCATGGCTTTTGATTTACGATTTCAATCATTTATGGTGACTGTATGCTTGTTATTCTCGCATAAAGACGCATAGCCATGCTGCCAGGGTGTACTCGTCTATCAAAAAACCCCCTTAAAAAGATAGACGACCACTCAGAGAGACTAAACATATTACTTATATTAAAAAAAAAAATTCATCTTAAAAACAACATTGGCGTTAGTGGACATTCCGAAGCCTTTAAGGGCTGCCAGAAGATTTCGGCCGCCACTGTGCCGCGATGGCTCGGTTAGCACTGTTCCGTCGACACTCTGGCCTCAAATGCTCTCAGCATCTAAAACTATGAGTTAGGTGAAGAAACAATTGTAATCATACTATCAGTCGTCATTCCTGATTCAGTTCATGTCAGAAATTGAACTGTCGCATAAATCTACAAGCATAGTTGCCTCCCTTCATATATAGAATCTCCCTTCTGTACTTCACCTCTATTACATAACATTTAATAATTTAAAAACAGCTCACGGTAAGGTTTTTTTCCTCTTCCGGTTTTTCTACTGTGCCATCAGGTGCTGAGCGCGGCATTAGCCACATGGAGGTCCACCAGCTCTCGCACACAACATGTAACATAAAAACAACACGTTAAATCATCACATTTCATTAAATGGATTGCGGGGCACTAATTATTTTACTCATATTTATCCTAATAGTACATTATAAACTAAGTTTATGTAAAATCACTCTTTTTCCAGCTATTTGCAATACATATTTGTCAATGTTATTAATGTCATTGTAGTGTAAACTTAACGCAGTGGAATTTCAATAACTCGAACCTCGTTAAGTCGAAAAAAATTGCCATTCCCTTCCGATGAACTTTCTAAGTGACACAGCTGTGAACGTTATGTTTGTTCCTTGTCGACACAATCATATGTATCTCAAAGTTCTTGTTAAGTCGAAAACTCGTTAACTTGAATTTTTTTTGCATTCCCCTTGACATTCGAGTTATTGAGATTCCACTGTATTAGAAAATAATAATTTATAAATTCAGAAGTATCCTAAAACTTGAAATGTAACATTTCATAGAACTGTAGATTTGAACACATTTTCCAGTGGTAGAAGCATTGTTCATTTTCTAATCTCTTCTTAATTTGGTGTTACAGCTGTCTTAAATTTTGTGATTTTAATTATAGTTAATCTTGTTTAATAATTCATTTATATAAGCCTTTACACATGTAAAGATTTATAATTATGATTTATTTTGTATGTACAAGGTAAAGGATTCTGAAAGTGAACATTTGGCACAAAATGATAATTTATGGATATTCCGATACCACATAGATGTAATTTTGATAGTATTGACATCATTGTATGGATGGAATGACGTTTCAAGGAATTTTGATGTAGGTTTCTTTAAAAAAATGGAGATGCATTTTAAGCAGAAATTTAATATTTCTATATTATTTAATTCAATTTCTATAAAATTATTTCAGCCGGGTTCCTTCATCTCATCTTTCCTGGTCTCGTCACAGAGACAGCATATGAGTTATTCTATTCGCGAATCGGTCAGCATACATCCGTTGGCAATTATTGGAACGATCCTTACCAACAAAAGCTTTACATGAGCTACAGTATATTTTTACCATACATCAATAACATTTTACCGTGAGTAATCATATATTTATGAAAATATGTCATCCCACCGAGTTCATTTATTTTTATAATGAATATTTCCTTGTTATGTAGTAATCTTCATTTAAGGTAAACGAAACATGTGAATTTCATACAAATTTATTTCTACATGTATTTTTATTATACAATGATGTAAACACACGTTTAACATCAAAAAACATATTCAAAAAATATGAAATTCATTATGTGATTTTGAACAAATACGATCACTTATTTATTTTTATATTTATTTTTAAAATTCATGAAAAACTCACATTATTTCCTTCTGTATGAGTGCAGAAATGAATTTATTGCATTTACAAACACGTATATGTTACTATATATTATTATTTATTTGTCAAAATTGAAAGCTGTCACATCAACATAGGGTATATATTTCTTCGACATATTTACAAACAAAGAGTGAAAGATGACTAATGTGACAACTTAATAATTATATAGGCTTTAAAGAGATGTCTGCATGATCATAACAGCTTCCGTGCTATTTCATCTGGTGTTGCCGTTTCGGTCTAACTGATCTTATAAGCTTAACAAAGACAGTATGGGTCACATGTCTCTGTCTATATACAAAGTAGTATCAGAACGTGGAAACGTTTGTTTACCTTTGACTTCATCTGTCTACCAAAAATTTATAATGAGATGTTTTCAGGACAATCTGTAAGAGGTAGAAATATTTGTGTGATTTTATTCTTCGCAAGGCGTAGAGAAATTATTTATTGCTTATTTTTAATCTGTTTTAAAAATGCTTATGTATATATTATATTTAATTGGGACCAATTTGGGCACAGTGTACACAATGTGCTATTAGCATAATGAAAAGTATAAGAAATAATTTTCGAATTCAAAAACTGTTTCTTATTTTCAGTTCAAAATATATTATCAAATTAAAAACTAATTAGTTAATGCTTACAACCAATAAGTAGATATACCAGTAAATTAATTTTTGTTGTGTGATTGTATTTTGATATTTTTAGCATTTGCAAATAAATCTTTATATTACACATTTTTTAATGTAACTTTAATTGCACAGTTTTGTGTTACTTTCTTCATATTTAAGTTCCGATAACCACAGAAAAAATGTTTTGTGTTATCGTTTATCACTTAACTGTTTAGAATCCCCTTAATATAAGTTATGCATGTTTTTTGGATAGAAAATCACCATTGAAAAAAATTGTTGCAATATGGTGCTGAAATTCACATTCTTATATTTTTATTATACATTTTCAGTTTGCAACCTAAATTTTTGAAAAATATTTAAAGGCATATTTGTTTAACATGTGCTTGATCTGATGATAATTTCTTGAAAGGAGGAAACTAAGTAATGAGTTATTTGTCATTTTCATTCTATTCCTCTATTTTCTTTATTACAAAGATTAGGTAATGTAGGAATATTTTTACTCTTGTATTGCATTAAAAAAAATAGAAAATTATATGGACTATAGTTTTGTATTTTTTAGGACCTATTTTCTAGAACTTCGCTCTAGGTGGTCCGTTACTTCATATAAGGGTCCCTTTGTATGTCTAAAATTTTCTAGGATTTGATCAAGCATGAACTCTTTTTCTTTTTGTTCAAAATAATATGGTACCTGTCATTCAGCACTGATAATTACTTTTTCTGTCTTTTTTACAGCTCTGAGAAATCAAAAACTTTTAAGGCCAATCTTTTGAAATTAAAGAGATTGGTCTTGATTGGTGGACCGGATGACCAAGTTATAACTCCTTGGCAAAGCAGGTTATTATTTGCTTTATGTAAATAAGCTTTACTAATAAGAAATCCAAGAATGAAATCTATACATATGTTATAAATATGAAAGTATTTTTTTTAATGTTTGTCCTTTAATTGTGTTTATATTGCTGAATGGATTGTGATCAAATTTTGTGGCATATGTAGAATATGTTCCTAAATAAAACAAGAATACTCAAAACAAATATATAGTTAATTTTCCTATACATCAAAAGAGAAACTTTGTGTATTTTATTTTGTTTATATTTTATAATTTGCAAAGGAAAATAATTAAAAAGTGATAGTGGAAGATTTGATATGTTTTCAATTAAAAACTGTGGTAGAAATTAAATTATGAGATAAAACAGATTATGGCCTATTTAATATCCTCTTCTTAAAGAAGATTCATTGCTATACATGACACATGATGCATAGTGGAGCCCTACATGCATTGTACAAGTAAATAATATACTTAAATATATGCGAAATGTTTTTTTTAAAAAAATGTAAATTTTCATGTATTTTTTTTATTTCACATAAGAGATTTTCCTTATCTGAAATAGTAACAAAGGAAACCTGAACACCTTCATCTCATACACATTCTTAGACTCAAACAGTCACAATAATAAAATATATTTTCCACTTCCAGTCAATTCGGCTTCTTTGAAGGCAACGAAACAGTTGTGGAAATGCGTGACCAACTCATATATAAAGAAGATCGCATCGGTTTGAAAACTTTGGACAAAGCAAAGAAGCTCCATGTAGTGACAGTGCCTGGTATAAATCATTTTAATTGGCACATGAATGTCAGCATTGTAGATAATTATCTACTGCCTTACCTAGATTAACATTTGACAAAACAAAGATAGAATCATTGTATAATATATTTGGAACTTGTATTTTTTATTTCTTGATTTTTTTTGTCAATGCATTCCAAATACTTTTGGGAATGTTATTAAAAATATTTTTGCTATCTTTCTAGCAAAAAATAGTGTTATTGAAATTTCATGTTATGAATACAGCAGGGCTTCTGTAATCTAAACAAACAAAATTTTAGCCCTATATGCCTACAACAAAGCATATAAATTTCATTTTAAAGGAATTTCATAAAATATAGCGATTTTTTTATTGTATTCCAAATATTCTGAAGATTTATGACTTTTTAACTACACTTAATCACACTTCTTAAATTTTTTCAATATGGTATTTTGAAGAATGGTATTTCTAAATATAAAAAAGTTTTATGTCTTAAGTAATTAAAAACAAGCCATGGCGCACAACATATGGCGTAAAAGTGCACTGCGGACGAAAAAGCATGTGTATCTCTTACAATCTCCGACACCATTACTATTGCTAACGCATGGGTCAGGAATTATTTAGAATTTCTGGAGTTAAGACTTGGTGGTCTTGTACATTCATGATGTAATATTTTTTCAATATTTACTTCAGGGTTTATAATGTTATTAGTTTTTAATCAGTCATCTCTGATTACTGGGTTGATTATGAACTTTAATTCATCTTTCGAACTGTTCATGGAATTATATAAGTAAGTAGCATTCAGATGAAGTGATGAATTTTAATGTGATATGTCTCTACTAGAGCTTTGATTTAAAAATAAAATGAATTAGTGAAGTATTGATGTTGTTAAAATCTCTTGCAATATAGATTGTATGTATTTTTTGCATTAAAGTGTAAAAAGTTTTTCTTTTTATTTATAATTTTTTATACACAGCAAATAAATTTGTTCTAAATATTTCTTGAAATATTGCTGTTAATCATGCAGTCATTAATATTTGAAAATAACTGCCTATTTTATGTTTTATGCTATTTTTTAAGTCCATATTGCAAATATTGTGTTTTTATGTAGTAATAAAATATCACTGTAATTGAATTAGATATTTATACCATATAAGTGAATTTAATCTTTAGAATACATCTCGTGCAAAGAATCTCATGCAAATTTATACACCTTATTTTTAAAGCTTTTTTTATTAAACGGTTTTTTTTTATAAAATATATAAGCAGAAAAGAATGAAGTTAGCAACACAATGCATGTTGATATCAGTGAGAGTTCATAAAGAGGGTGAAGTTCTTGAAGCAGCATGACAGAGTAAAGGTCAAAAATATGTGACAATTGCATGAATGTCCTCCAAAAACATTTGTGAAATTGAGATTATAAATTTAATGTTGTTAAATAACTCATTGCAGTCAATTGATACCACTATTTAAGTAAAATGTAAATCATTTTGGGAATAAAAGATTCTAGGTCAATAAATAAACAAAGAATAACAAACAATACTTGAAGTTTGTTTCTGAGTAAAGAAGAATGTGCCAAGCAAGAAAAAAATTGATGAGTTCAGTGTTATCAAAACATGTATAGTAGGGTTTATAATAATTTGATAAATAAAACAAATAGAGCATCTTATTAAGTGTCTCTTTGTCATAATTCTCTACAGTTCTTAAACATTTTTTTTAGAAGAAATCTTAGAAATATTGTCAACGATTTCTTTGTAGACTTAAATCTACTAAAGAAATGTTCTAGAGATTTCTTTCTGTTGAAATGCTCAACAACCTCTCTTATTGAGTTTTGAGAATCTACTTAATTTCTCGAGATAATGTTTCAGTTTCCTGTGATGAGGGTACCTTCTGATGAAGCTAAAGTTAGTTAGCATGCTGTTATGGTTATGTTTGATATTTTACATTGGACTGTTTCTTATTTCACTTTAAAGTCAAGATATGTATTTATTTATTGCTTATCTGTCGGGGACTGTTCTTAATGTCTTGCTCTGAAATCTTTCCAATATTTCGATGTTACTGTTTCTGGCTGAGTCTCATTGTTCTATACCGTAGGCCTCTGATGGCTGTATTATTGTTTTGTTTACCATCATTTTGCTGTTGTCGTTTAACCGACAATAGCATCCAATTGACCAGTTTAAACAGCAAAGTTTTCTGTCAAGTGACTTTTTTCCTTTTACATATTTCCACTATGTTTGTTTTCTGCCAACCGTACATTTTTAGATATTTAGCATGATCTTGTGGAATTTACTTTTTATTCACTTTTACTGATGGACAGGCTGTCAAGAGTGAATGTCACATTGATAGATTTGCTCTGATTCGCTTTTATATTTCATTATTTTGACAACTTCTCGACTTGTTTTAAGTATTATTGTAACAGTAGCGAGACAATTATTCTTGCATCACTATGTACTGAGATTAAGACTTACCGTCATCATAATAAGTTATCATTCGTAGTCGATTATTGGGAGATCTGTATTATGAAAGAGAACAGTTCTTGGCCTAACACACTGTCCTGAGAGATACCTTATTTGATTTTGTGGAAGAGATTAGTGTCGATTATTATATTTTATCTGGCAACTTCTTTTGTTGAGTACTTGGCAAAAGTCTGCAAAGACTGCAGCAATATTTGCTGAATTGTCTTATGTTTCTCATGAAATTCAAATTAATGATTTGGTGGTGTGTTGGTGAGATGTTCTTTCATTCTGTTCAGTCGTGATTATTTTCAAATAGTTTTTATAGGTCTGATTGTAGAAACTATAGAACTGCTACAGGTATTAAGTAACATAATTAGTTCTTTGTTAATTGTAATTTGTGTTTGTTGCTTGGAATGATAGGTCACTTCTTAATAGGTCAGAGCAAATATACTATATTAGTATTGGTATATTTGCTCTGACCTATTAAGGTAATGGTAGTAACTGGTTGGTAAGGGTCGCCTTAGAAAATCCTATGTAAACCAAATTGGGTGGCATATTTAAAAGGGTCAAATTTTAAGCACTCGAAACTTACGAGCTTGCATAAAAAGATTGATGGATCTCAATGAAGAAAGAGACATAAGTAAACATTCTACTATAGTCTGCTTACCCTTTTGAGAAATAGGTGTGAATTTATATCTATTTCTTTATTAATACAAGTCTAATTTTTGTCCAGTTTAAGAGAAGAGTGTTTAGTTACATGTTTGAGATTTGAACATCAATACCATTTATATATATATATATATATATATATATATATATGTATTTTTTTGTTTTTTCTTTATCAGCTTCATTGTCGCTAAAATAAGAAAGTGTTTGTTTTATGGGTACCGAATATTTTTTTTATATATAACTTACTGTACTCTTGTCACATCAAAAAATATATAATTTTACAACACACAAAACAAATATATATGTAATAAATATAGTAATTATGTAAAATTATACATAATCATAGTTAATAGTTTAACATATTAATTATATTAAGAATTTGTCATTTGGACAATGGCATTGAATTACATATCTAATATAACAAAACCCAGTTATAGTAAAAATTATACAGAAATGTCAATTCTTATGAATATTTTATTGTTTACTTCTGTAGTATTATAATGTTGTGATATAGAGTGAAAAATTATTAAATATTACTTTACATCAATCTAATATTAAATAATATTGTTTTGTGTAAATCAATATATATTTTAAATAAATAAAAATATTGTGAAGTGTTTTTATTTCAAGATGTTTATAATCTACCTTTATTATGAAAAGACCCCTACTTGTAATATATATCAGATTGTAAACTTTTATACCATATAATAAATTCTTTTAATAATGTAAATTAGCTGGCGTCGATGCTAACTATTGTAGCAGGATATGAATTGTGGAACAAATTAAAGGAACACTTAAAAAATTACATTTTCATAAAATAACAGTTATGGTAAGTCATGGTTCTTTATTTGGGATTGCTAAATTGCTAAATCTGATTGCCGCCACGCGTTTTAAGATAAATTTTCTTAGACTATCTAAAAGATTTTAACCAAACTTTTGGTCTGTTGAAAATGAAAACAATTGCGCGCCACAACGCAGCTGTGCATTACAATCGGGCAAAGAAATCATGAAGCCTACTCAATTTTAATCATTTTTACTAATAATATAACGTATTTATTTAGTAGCATATACTGTAATGTAATTATAACAACAAATCTAATTGAAAAAATATTGCTTGGGCTGTCAATTGGTTTGTAAATAGTCATTCCATAAGGTAAAGATGTAATCACGATTTATGAGGAATAGAAGCGTATTGAATATGAGCTCTTTCACTTTTCTTAAATTGTTTGTTACATGTAATTCATATTTTTCCTATAATGTCCTAAATAAATACAAAAAAAAAAGTTTACATCAAAAGTTGTGCTTCTAGTTGCCATAATTTTGTTAATTTTGATAATAGTAAAAGAAAAGTCAAGAAGCATTTTGAAGTAAATTCTCATGCTCTACAACTTCTAAGATTTTTCATTCTAGGCTTTACTGTTTTTGTATTATTTATAAAAAAATATTTTATTTCTTTTATTCCTCTACTGGTGTTGGAAACGAATGATTTTGTTAATCGTTTTCAGGTAATTAGTTCAAAGTGAAAAAAATTCTAAACTTGTTTCAAAATTTTCATTCAAAGATAAAAATTTTCTTGGATTATGATTGGAAATTAAAGTAAGCAATTTTTCTGTGAAAAGCTATCACATTATCGTGGTAAACATAGAACTCTATGTATTAAAATTATTATCATTACAGTTTTGTACCTCAAATTTGTTGATTTATGGTTTAAAATATTTTCAAGTGCTCTTTCTAATGTTACTTTGCAAGGAAGAATGTATTGAATGTCAATGGAATTAAATGTGTAAGATATGTATTCCCCAAAATGATTTTAATCTTGTGGATGACAAATTTTTTGAATTACATTGAACTTGAAATGTCAATGGGATTTACAAATCATGACTAACAAGTTGAGTTTTGCTATTTGAGGTGAGAAATATTTGGCAGTATAATATACTGCTATTTCAGCGTGCACTTCATGAATGTTGGAATAGCTCATCTGACTTGTTACTTCCAAAATATAATGTTTTATGGAATCCTATAATGCGAATTCATTTTGCACAAAAAGAGCGTCTCTATGTATTTAGAATTAGGCCCCTAGATCTTCAAAAAAAGTTTATATTAAATATATGTATGAAAATGTTTCATACAATTATTTGTATCCATAAACAATGGAGTATATCGATTAAAAAATAAATTAATCATATTGCGTTTTCGTCAATGAACAACTACAAATAGGAATCGATTATGGAAAAAAGTAGGTTTTGTCTACAATAAAATTCTTAATAAAATATTGACCTTGTACTCTTCGCTTTAAATTGATTGTTAAAGGCGATGTAACAAGAAAATTATACGGTCAATGATTATATTTAAAGAACGAATCTGTATTATAAGTTTTCTTTATTTGTTAAAAATTCCACCATACACGTTGCTGATTTATGTTACATTTTGGCAAATATACGCTTTTTGTTGACCTATATATTTAAATGAACGGTTTAGTTTGATTTGAAAACGAAATGAATAAATGCCTTCAATTATGTTTTTTTGTAAAAGGGACATCAGAAATGAAAAACTGATCTGTATTGCTGTCCAAAAATACATCGCTTGACAAAGGTAATGGATAAGTATTCAAATAAGATTTCATTGTTCAATAATAAACTATCAAATAATTTCTTCAAGTTTTTTTCCTTATTACAATATGAAAATCGCAACGATCCCGCAACAAGTCTCGTTCGCGTAATCGATGAATCACGATTTGTTATCAAAAGCATTCCGGAACCATACAGATACCTCCGATAAGATAAGGCGATTTGTTGGCTTATGACAAAGGACATAATTACCAGTAGTTCATGTTTGATTATCAATTGGCTATATTTAAATGTGTAGGCATTACTTGTGCTTATCGTAACCGTAGGTACTGTATGCCGTCCTTTGCCCAGGTTATAAGATATTAGCAAGAATGGGCAAGTAGAGAAACAAGTGTTTGAATAAATTATTTTTTATTATAAATGAAAGTTTTTTTTTTTATAATAAGAATAATTCCTATTCATGACAATTAAAATTTCCAATTCAAATTAAAAATATCTATTTCATAGGTTGTAATATAACAAGAAATACTTCATACAGAAGCGTAGCGTGCCTTGGCGGAGCCCCGTATAAAAAATTGTTTGGGGGCCCTTAGGAAGGATAAAGATTTCTCATAAAAAAAATTGCATAAAATTAAAAGAAATATTTATTCATCATAATTATCTATCTGTCACTTTTTCCAAATTTTTTACAAACAATTCAAATCTATATATATAAAAGAAAGTTGTGTTAGTTACACCATTTATAACTCGAGAACAGCAAGAGCGATTTTTGGGATTTTTTTGGATTCATCTGTGCTCCGAAAAACAAAATGACCATTAAAAAATTGAAAAACTTCATTAAAAAATAAGTTATAACCTTAATATTTTTATTCATACATTAAGTACTAAATGGCTTTGTACGCCATCCTCATCTTTGTCATAGCAACCGTCATTATTTATGTGCGGCGGATTACATTAATATTCATTTTTTTTCTTTCACTGTCAAATAGATCATAGTACGTCTTTCATTTATTGCCAAAAGGTTCAAACTTCAACCTTATCACTTCAACATGCTTTCTTAGTTCATGATTGCTGTTAGGGAATGCTGCCAACTTTTGAACGCATGCTTTATGCGGGAAAGAAAGAAATTGCTTTTTTTGACATTAGTCATTTGTGAAATAAAAAAAAAGGTTTTATCAATTTTGGTTACGCACGTTGGGGGCCCCCGTAGTCCGGGGGCCCCATATAATTGATACGGCAGATACGGCGGTAGCTACGCCCCTGACTTCATAGCATTTAAAGAATTTATAGTTTTTTAATTATTTTCACTTTTTTTAATTACCGCTCGTTCGCAAGCTCAAGAACGAGCAAAAAACTTGATAACAGCTCTTTTCAAACCAATTATATAGAAATACTATCATATATAAAATTATTGTAGGAAAAAACTTGTAGGAAGTCGAGCTTATTATGTCCATTTATCCTCTAAATATTCAGAGACTATTTTGTGCAAAGTATTTCCTTAATAAATACTTAAAATTTGTATAAGGATAAATTTTGTATATCCTCAGGAATCTTAGTGAACATGCGCACACAGAGCCCCCTAAATGAATTTGTGACCCTATGCAGTCGACTAATTTGTAAACACAGTTTAATTTTATTTCTAGTATTGAAATTATGTCTATCACTATTTTTATTAAAACATATTTTATTAAAACACAATTTTTTAAATAGATATTTAATTTTGATAAATAAATTATGATTCCACAGTTATTACAATTTCTTTAAACTTACTTCTAAGAGAAACACGAGGTTCCAGCCCGTAAATTGCGTGAATGGCCCGCTTTTGCAATACAAAAATTCTGTGAACATCCAGCACGTCCCCAAAGCAGGACGCCACATGACATCGAGCTATGGAAAAATCTCACAACAATCTCACAGAAATCTGTAAATGTATCTCTATATTAAATAACTAATAAAATACTATAAGTTACAGCCCGTATCCTAGTTAAGCTTTCTAAACAAATTACAAATAGGTATCGGTGTTGTTTACTTTATTATGTATAAACTCTTTCATCTTTGATATCGACCGATTACGCTGTCAACCAACCCCGTTCTTGTTCAGTTAGCAAGGTAAAATTTGCATCATTAAATTCACTTTCGAATTTTCGCATTTATGATATTAGTTAGGTTAAAAGAGAAAACTGCATGAAAGGTGCCCTAACCCTTTTTACGCGCTCCAGACAACTCAAATGTAAAACTTCGTGGTAATCGGCTCAGTGGTTAAGACGGAAAACGTGACACATAAATAAACAAACAAACTCAGTTTTACGTTTATTGACTTAGGATGACATTGACCTACTATAATATATAAGGTATAATACACGATTCAGGATGCTGACTCCTGGTCTTCGTCCTGCTTTGCTGTTCATCAGTTTATACGTCTCATTAATAGGGCATAGATTTTACTTTGAATGTTGGCGCCGTGGGTTAGGAACATACCCATACTACGTGACCCGTTTACGGGGGCTGGGGGTCTTCAAAATACTACGATTAGTCCTGGGACGGGGGAGGGGCTTAGGCTTTATCACGTAGTCAGAGAATTTTCGCGCTTTTTCCGGAGATATATTCAAATTATGACGCGCAGCGGTTGCTTTTAAACTCACAGATGGCAACACTAACGCAAATATGCAGGACGCCAGCTGATTTAAAACTGATAGTTTTGTACTCATTAAAAATGATGTCCTTATATAGTATTCTATTTGTAATAAAACGTAAGTACCTGTTACAATATGTTTTACATAAGTTTTTCTCGTTGATTATATTAACTTTCTGTTAGCAAAAGAAAATGATTTAAAATCATATTTATGAATTACTACGTGAAACTATGGGTTTCAACATATACTACAGTTGGTCACCGAAGGGGGGGGGGGGGAAGTTGTAAAATATGGGTCACGTAGTATGGGTATGTTCCCTTATGGTCCATCGTGCGGACCCATTACGGGTTCAGAGAGATATATCTGGGTGAATCACCTATCCAACTTCAAACCTTGGAGTTCATAACTTGATTTAATTGTTCGGACCTTTATCGCCACGAATGTATAAAAATCTACATTTTTTTAGTATAATTTATTTTAATAGGTAGGTAGATATATTTTGCTGTAATACCTATTACGAAAAGCGGTAATTGTCTTTTCAAATAATACCATTTTAATTACATTTCTGAGGTAGTTGTTGAATTCTACATAGTTTTTTTTCACGGTAAAAGGGACAAGTACACTTGTTGTCAAACAATAAAGTCACATCTTGTCTATCAACATTTGCAACATCGAATTAGAACTTTTGCCATAAACTTGTAAGCTAAACTGTATACATACCATTAATATACATAAGTATTCTTGACAGCCGATGAAAAATAACTAATAATGAATACTGTTGAATCACTATTTCTATGCATTTGTATATACCACATAAGTAATTATTCCAAAATTAAATCGCTATTTTTAGGCAGATCATTAAGTCTTTAAATCATCCTAATCATAATGAATATACAATTAATGTTATAGGTGCTCTAAAAAAGTCTATAAAACAATACATAATAATAGTGATACTTACTACCTATAAATTCAAACTCCTATGAGAAAACTTTTTAAAGGTCATAAGTGTCTTAAAATGTAATGTAGCTTTATTTAAATTACATCAGACAGTTGTACCTTTACATCAGGAAGTAGGGCAAAGATCTGTCTATTCATTTCAATTATGGACACTTATTTCTACGATAATATTACTAAAAATTTAATGAATATAGAAAATCAAAAAAGTTCATATTTTGATAGTGATTGTTAAATTATATATATATTGCAATAGATTTCGCTAACCAGTAGATAAATGATGCTTTTAGTAAAACGTTTTTTTTTCACTTATATATACATAAGTGATGAAGAAAAGCATTAATATATAAAGAGTACTTAATTGTGTCATAATATCACGTGTACCGTGAAAATATTTTTATTTGTCTGTATCATACTTTGCCTACCTATATATGGCGGTGTGAATGAATGACTCAGAAAGATTGACGCGGACTTAGTCGGCTAAAAATTTCTCGATGATACAACAGCCCCGATAACGGATAGTGATCTCTTATCAGTTACAGGAATTGAGGTAACACGTTTGTTTAAATTCTGAGTAACATATGAATGAACAACACATAAGTTTGCCTTATGAAAAATGTTGTTTGTTTTAGATTCTTAGAACAAAGACAATGAAAGGAATGGATAATTTTTGGTTATGAATATATATATTTTTTATTTACACTCTTTTGTAGTTTATAATTTATTATAATGGTTGTCATAGAAACATAACAACAAATTTGATGGCGTCTCTACGGCTTTTCAAAGATAGATTTTTATTTGCAAGTTTTTATAAGTAGACACTATTACATGGGTAACACCTGAAGGAAATTGTAAACGTACACAAATTGTAAATATCTCGTGGTGACAATAAATAAATTATAACAGGACTCAAATAAGGAAAAAAGAAACAATAAATTCTACAGTACCTAGGGAACTAATTAACATTTCACAAAATATGAACGCGTAAGTATACCTAATTAGGTATGTACTGGACTTACATAAAATCCTAAATTGCAATAGCTTACTTGTTTATTTAGAGCCACTCGTAATGCCAAATCAAGTTTTATTTTAACTGAAATGTAGAAAATGAAATTATTCGGAAATCAGACTGTATGAATTAGAGTAAATTTGACCTTATTGAGATTTCATAACTTTTTCAAATAAACGAGCCATGAGAAGGCTGTGAGATATTTTTGAAGAATAAAAATGATAGAATCCTACATAAAATTTTTCTTAGAATTCAAATACATTTTTTATGTATTGAAACCTTGCTTATGACATTCTTTAAAATTGTAAATAATGATTTAAAGCACATCATAACCTATGAAATATGTACCTACTTTAAAATTCTAAAGACAGACGCGACTGGAAATATTTTATTATAGAATTTATTTCACTGGGGAAAAAATGAGATTGTATGTAGGTCGCTCCAAAACTATTGAGATACAGGACAACTATATTAACAAAACACTAGATTTACATATGGTCAAAGTACCTAGTCTCCTTCAGCCTAAATACATTTACGTAGACGATTTATTGACAAACGAAAAGCATCGCGCCAGTCGTTTACAGATGTAGAGTTAAAATATTCAGTAACAGTGGAGTTGATCTTCTGATGTATATATTTTGTGATATCGCAAATATTTTTTTAACCAAAAGTCGCAACCTTGCGAGATCCGGTGAGTAAGGCAGATGCTTTATGAGAGGCTGCGTTGTCGTAATGCAGCATTTAGCCTTTAATTCTAAGAGTCTGGAGTACTTATGTTAAGCATTTGTGTGTACCAGGCCGCCGTGATAGTTTTCTGTCCTTTTTATTTAATAGCTTTGACGAAGCTCGTGTTTCTGAAAAACATGGAATACATAACTTTTTTAATTGCGCGTAGGTACTTTTTTCACAAGAGTGGATGTTGGATCATCTTTATGAACCTATTACTTACTTTCCTGACGTGTAGGCAAGTCATAAAAGAGAATGTATATATCATCACCTGTTATAACCTATTAACATAAGCGGTTATGTTAACTGCTTTAACATAACTGCTTATGTTATGTTAAAGCGGCGATTTACCATCACCGCTTTTATTCGACCACAATCGAATAAAAGCGGTCACACCTGTTATAATGTGACCGCTTTTATTCGATAATTTTAATGTTTGTCGGAGCATCCTTACACTCCCGAATCTTTGGTGTTGCCTAACATGATGTGGAACCCAACGAGAAACAATATTTTTCATTTTTAATTTATCATGTCAGGTCTTATTATTACACCGCTACGGATCCAATCCCATGAGTGTTCTAGATCGTGTGGTAGGCGCATAAATTGTCATCTTTTATCATTTTACGAACACGGGTGACATTAACTGTTGAAACAGACCTTCCCGTATCTTGAAGTAAGATGATCATTCTCTAAACCGTCAAACCACAGTGCTTCGAGAAGGCGTTTTATTGTTAAACGTTAAGTGTAACGGCTGCACATATTGTTCTTCGGATAGACCAACCTTAAAATCATAGTATATCACGCCAGTGTTTACGTTTCAAATTGCATTACATACTTGTCTCACATAAACACGCATTACGACACCTACGTTTTAAAACGTGAAAAGTTATTACTGCGTGCGCTTTTGTAGCGAAGCGGACTTGCACGCATGCGCAATTATAACCGCGGGAAAACCGATGTTTGACAGTATCATAATAATTCCAGAGCGGCCCTCGTAAAAGAAAAATCTTCTTTTTTTTAATGTAATGTTCGCCTTTTGTCTCCGATATCGGGTTACTATATTATCTCTCGGCTCACATTTTAATGAATAGTATTTTTGCCGTGGTAAAACACTCCCACCAGCGCGATTATGTCATTGCATTCCAACAATCAGCAAGCGGGACTGTTTTACCGGGGAGGACAAACTAACTGTCAATTGAAGTGTGAGCCGGGAAATAATGCAGCGTTTTCCACTTCGATATCGATAACATTTCGTGCAGGCGTGAAATAAATTTTATACGCGTCATGGGAGGAAAGTAAAACATTCCCATACTCGGTTAAATACATCACAATCGCGCGAAAAAAATATGTTTCCTATACAACATCATAAACTCACAACAACACACTAAATATAAGGAAATATATATGGACAAAGATGACGACTCCTCTGTGAATTATAGTATAGGGGTATCGGTCTAGTGGTATCTTAATTGGTAGAATTCATGACTTCTAGTACTTAAGTATGCAGAAAAAAAAACCACCTTGGAATTCCATTTGCTTATAAAAAAAATGTTTATTAAATACAGATATTAAAAAATTATTAGAAAAATTTTTTTTCGTAATCCGAAAGAACTATAAAAATGATGACTTCTAAAGAAAAAAAACTGTTGCTTAATATTGATATTTAGTTTCAAAAAAAAAAAAATGTTAATTAACAAATTCGTTTTTAGGCAAAAATTATTTTTTCTGGACAAATTATTTTTTCTTAAAAATCATTACTTTTATTAATAAATAGATTACCAAAAAATTTTTTTCCATGGCTCATAAATAATCCATTTCTTTATAACAATTATTTAAACAATGGAAGTAAAAAAAAATTAAAAATTATTTTCACGCAGTTTTTAACAATAAGTAAAGAAAATTATCACGATATTCAAAAATAATATTTTTTCAAATTCTTTTTATATTTTTAATTATTTCCAATCTTTAACTGTAAATAAAAAAGTGGATGTTTATTATTTTTAATTTTCCAACACCAATCTATTATATAGCTATCTAAAATTGGACTTAAGAAACGAAAAAATCTCAGATTTGTAATTTCACAGTTATCCAGATTTTGATATAAATGTTAATCGTTTAAAATTTACTATAGCACAATTATTGCAAAAATGGCGAAAAAATATGTACATTAAAGATGTTTGAGAAAAATGACCAGGGGCATTAGAAACGTTGCCAGAAGACATTTTAATGGTTTTTGTCTGTCTGTTTTGTTCGCGAGCTCCCCAACCGCTACTTGGACAGAATTTGAAGAAATTTAGTACGGTAATAGTTCATACTCTGTAGTAATATACAGGATAGTTTTCATTTGTTTCGCTGCTATCTTTTTTACACTACGTAATATTTTGAGCAAAACCGGAGTCAAGCCTTATATCAAAATCGGAATTAAAGGTCGGCCCGGGACCGGAATAGCGAGCATAAACAAGAGCGGGACCGTGACTGACATCGTGATCACGATCGTGCGATATAAAATGTGAAGGAAATCATTCTACGTTTACACGGAGCTGCGGGCAGAAGTTGTATAGTAATAATAATAATAATAATAATTCTACGAGTCATAGAATTAAAAGATTTTTTTCTATAAAGGCAGAAATTGCGATTTTCTAGGCCTTCCAACCTGTAAAGAGTTGAATTCGAGAAATAACATTTAATATTTCTCTTTGCCTCATTTCGAAACGAGCGAGTTAGCTTGGTTTTCTTCGAGTATGAACGTGAGATATTTTTCCATCCATAAATATGAAATGTTTTATATTAGAAGGACATTTAAAGATTTTTGACATAACACATGTCTCAAGTTGCGTTGTAAGGTAAAATTATAAATAAATATTCTATATGGCGATACCAAGAGCGGGATGTATATTAGATTCAAATTAAAATATCTTCATTCCATAGATTACTATGTAACATTTGAAATACATCGTAATATTTTACATGTTTACCACTCTCTCACTTGTTCGAAAAGCAATTACTGGAAATAGATGAAGGATGATTCGATTGGAAATTTTAGGTCATTCATTCGAAGGGCACTAAAATAACTCTATAAAATTTAAATAAATTTTACAGTGTCATTTTAGTGGATAAAAATTTACAAAACACATTATTATTTTTTCTCTAACCTTCTAAATTCAGGTCAGAATGCACATACAAAAGATGTGCTGTCAGGTACCCTTCGGTACGATTCTAATACCTATGCAACCAGATGCTAGGATTGCATTAATTATTTAACAAATGCAAAAAAAAAAGACATTTTAAATTAGAATATTTTCAGGGCAAGAAAAAAATTCAATGAAATTATTCTTCTAGTTACAAGAATTTTGTAGATTATTGATATTATAAGGAATTTAATATGAGTGTTTATAAAAAATTGTGTCATTTTATGGAATTGAAATTAGATTAAAAACCTTCTACTAGAACTTAAAGCAATGGATATATTCTTGAAAAGTTATTTAACATGATACCCACCAAGTGGCTGGATAATCTTTTTATTTAATTTTCCCCATTTAATGGTATATTGTCGATGTGAAGTGCTCTATATAAAATGTCGTTCCAGGAAAAACAGTCGCTGATAAATCAGGGACTGTACCCTACAAAAGCGTGGAAGTGGCGAGTCAAGCGCGATTTGAGGTCATCCTTTGAGAATTCCGTGTTTATAAAATATTGAGTAGTTTTTTTTCCACTGCGAGTGTTTGTCCTCTGTTAGTGTTCTAATTTCATTTGTAGCGAAAATTATGAAAAATAATATGGCTGCCATAACTAAAATAGAAGTAACAGGTAAATACTGAACATAGAGGAGAAACCTTTCAAAAATATGTTTAGAACGATTGGGCACTTGATGCTCTAAAGCTAAAACTATGTTAAACCGATATAAGTCATATCTATCAACTTAACCTAACCTAACCTAATGGTAAATCGTAAATATACACAATAAATCCTATCCTTATCATTGCTCGCTAAATTCCCCGTATGTTAATTTCAATCCCGGCTCGTAAAGTGACAAATGTTTTATATCTGCGAAATGACTTAGTAGTGTATATGGGATGAGATCGCTAAACTACAATACAGACCCGTCGTGATATTTGAGCTGGTGCCGTTTAGATTTAATATTAGACCAGAATAGAACGTCTACACGTGCTTTGCACAGAAGCGATACCGTTCTGAAATATATAACCACTACTTTGATACGAAAACACCCAGAAAATTCTGTATGAAAAAAACAGTAGTGATTCCTCTATCGGTGTGCCAATTATTTTATGTTCATATGTTGTGAACTTCGCGGCGCACGATTTATTTTAAAAAAAAGTACCTAAAATAATCAAAGATTAGTGTAGTTTTCCAACGTCACACGTTACACACAGTTAGTTGTGTTAATTTGTAAGTGCAAAACTTATTAAAACTTCTATCAATTCATTTTTATTCAGCCGTATAACAAAATTTTCGTATGAGAAATATTTTTTTCAGTCTAACTTTCTAAAATAGGATGTTGAAACGTTTTTAAAATCGTACTTGACTGTCACGTATTGATCAATCATCTATATGTGATCAACAATCACATTTAGAAGGCGATATCAAACCGGTTATGACTCGAACAAAACTTCATAATGACAAAATTAAGTTAAAAAATGCTCATCTTCATGCGCTTCGGACGAAACAAGTCTAGCGTTCTCATTAATTCTAGTACTAGAATAGACGAGAAAGCTAGTGTTGGTTCGTCTAAAGCCTTAAATCAAATTTTGATCTTTGAAAAATCGATATTTTATTCGTCTTAAATGTTTGAAAATTAAATAAATCCGGAAGGAAATGGGCAAGTAACATTACTTTTTTAATTTTTAAGTTCAACTTGGGTGTATATGAACATTCCTAAAGAAATATATATGGTGAAATGGTGAGGCAAAACCGAAATGCATTCATTTGCTTTAACGAAGATTAAGCATGTATTTAATGTTTCAAAAGAACGATTAACATATAAGTTGCATTCGCATTTAACATAAGTGCTATATTTTCCATTTCCTTATATTTAAAGAACATATTCTGCTTTTTCGTACATCTTATACGAGTTTTATTCGTCTGTATATAACAGTTTCAAGAAATTGTGAATATATTTAATAAATATATTGTAACATATCCATTCTAACTATACACTATTATACACTTTTACTTTAAGGGACCTGTCGGTTCCTAAACCATTTGTACCAATATATTCTTTATTAAAAAAAAAGAAACTTGTTGGATCAATAAATTGCGAAACAAAAGCTGTCGAAGATGGTCGCTGTACATTGCTACACGGATTTTGATGACACGTCATTCAATACATATTCGGGTAAAACCGCGGGCTGACGGAGTGGTCAGTGTATCAGTTTCGAAACAGAAGGTACTGTTATAACCACGAACGATTTGACCGATGAATCATATTAAACAATTCGCCCCACGCCTCGAAGGACACGTTAAGCTGTCGGTTCCGGACGTGGTCCCTGTTGTAGTGCCTGCGGACCCTCGAACTGTGTTCGGCCATCGTGGAGGTTTCAGGGCCGAGCCCCTCGAACTGAGATAACAAATCGTGGGAGGGTACAGTTAATCGGAGATATGATAAAAAACCTGACCTAACACCCGTGTGGATTACTAGATTGTGTACGATATTCTTTAATACGTTACCCTAATAATATGCACATGCGCACGCCTTCTCGGAAGTTCAACGATGTAGATTAGATTAGAGTAATTTCCTCGGTTGTCACTGGAAATAATAAACAAAGTGGCTTTGTATAAAAATTTATTACTTTAATTCCCAGGATATCGTGAACAACGTTTTATAGTACACTGATTTCCTTAAATACAGATTAGGTTTATTTAGGGTTCTGTGGATAAGTTATTATTTTACGCTCATCGGTTTGTTTGTTAATTCTGATAAAATGCAGTTCTGATACTCTAGTTTATATTAAAAGTCGTTTCATTTACGCTTCAAATGGTACATTTTTGAAATGATTGCAATATCGACAAAAATGAGGGAACATTCTCGATTTAATTCGACTGGCCCCCGTTTTGTATATACAATATATAAAACGACGTTTGCGAATTAAAGATATCTTCAATAAAACGTCCCAGATTCCGCTTCTCAAAGGTCAAACTGCTTCAGTATTATCGTTTGTTTATATCTTTCTGCGAGCGTTACTCAGAAACTACTGAATCGATTTTAACGGGGCTCGCAAGCTTAAAATTGTATATTACAACTTGATTATGATTTTGAATTTGATTGAAACTAACCTGGTAGAACCGGAGATCCAATCGACTTCTTTGCCGTGCCTCCGTACCTCGTCCTTCGTCGTACGCTAAAATATCGTTTAGAATAATCGCGTTTCTGTAATAATTACAGAATACTCGCGTTGAGGTTTCACAAAAACGTGACACTTCTATCCATCTCTATAAAATATCTGTAGAATTAAACATATGTCTTAAATAATTATGAGGTGCAATATATGGAAAAAACTTTCACTTGTCCAGAGTGACACAATTCAGGTGATTGGAGAGGTGGTTCATTGTAATATTGGATGTCGTACTTCTTCGGGAAATCGCTTGGGTTAAGTACCTCATCCAAAGTCTTCTGAGTAATAGCGGTGACCACGGCTAGGCACACCTTGGCGTGACACCGGCACGTGACAGTCGATACCGTCGCAGCGTTCTGCAGCCGTTTCGATGTGACCACCAATGGGCGTGGGCTGACCCACCTCTACCGCAGATTAAACTATAAACGACCTATTAGGTATTTTCTTGGTCTATGTGGCATAAACCAGTGTTGTGCGGAACGAATTTCTTGTTTTATTAAAAAAACATTTATTAAGAAAGTATAAATGACGAAATTCCGAAGAATTTTAAAACTAGTAGCTTAAACGTTCTTCAAGATACAAACCACATTGGAAGTTATATTAAAAATTTATAGTAAAATAATATACATTTATAGTTTTAGAATAACTGATAAGTTTCTCTATAAATTTGGTTACTGTATGCATTTAAAATACACCAATAATATTTTTTTTATTAGTGAAATATTAAGTGTCTCTCTAATAGAACCATTTGCTCATTGTACTTATAATCGCACGCTACCGTTGTTGCTGGCTGTACATATAGATATTTTTTTTAATATACACATTTTTATTACTAAGTAGATAAAATGAAGGTTATCAATGTCAAACGCGGAAGTTGTTATTGGTGCATTCCCTTAGGTAAAACACCGTAAACCCATCAGCGTTATCATTGTTTGTATCATCGAAAATTAGAACTCTATCGATATTTTATCGTTTAATAACTTTTAATCAATTCAGTTTTCAAAATTCACATTGCCTCTACGAATTCATAAATTATTGATTAACATATATATATATATATATATATATATATATGGCTATGGTATAGTTCTCAATTGGACATGCATCTCTTTTGAACTGGACACGTCATTGTACACAATTACACATATAGGCTCGCAGTGCGTGATAAAATTCGAATCCACGATTAATGGAGAATCACACTGGAAGAGGAGTGATGTTTGAGTTTCTTGTGACCTGAACTTCAAAATAGTACTGTAATCTTTCTTTTTATATTCTTTTGCAGAAGTCAATAAAAATCTATTCGTTTTTGTGGTAGTTATGAAGTCATGTGTTCACAGGCTCTGGCCAATTTCGTGATCAGAAATTTACATTTTGAAGATCTGAAGATTCTCGCGAATCTTCACACAAAACACACACACACACACACACACACACACACACACACACACACACTACACGCAAATACAAACCTAATGGTATAATGTCTGTGTGTGGCTTTGTATGTAGACTGGTTTGCGGGGCTGGACTGGAGACTCCAACTGTTCCTACAGAGAGCGCCCCCTACATTTATTCAGATAGGTAGATTGTACTTACAATAAGCGTTTTGAAAATTAAGTATTACCTATCGACAATAATTTTTAATTTTGATACGAGCAACATAATAAAGATTTGTTGAAGAACTTCATAATATCTTATTTGCAGTGTTACTATAGTTGGTAAATGTTATCACTATTGACAGTTGTAATATAAAAAATAATAAATGTTCAATCAAATCAGACTTAATAATCAAATTACGTTAGACGAATCAAAGCTTGGCTTCGAGCGAGTAGTTTAATATTACATAATTATAAAATCAAATATACTCTTCGGCAGCTGTTTCTATCTTAATCAATACATATGTATACATCAAAACAACCATTTGACATATATTAAGAAATAAGTCTATTACTAATTGGAACATTAGTTCTTAATTAATTAAAGGCTATTTTACAAATGGCTTTTGATTTGTAAAAAATAAAATAACACCAAAGGCATTATAACCTGTACGAGTCTTTATAATTAATCTGACTAAAATTTTAGGAGCTTGCATTTGGGCAATTTTTTTTTATTCATTACAATAATCCCTTTTTATCTGATTGAACTGGACAGCAATTTAACCACGTCGAGAAAATGGTTTCATTGTTATTAATTTCTTTGGACACCTATATATGACTAACATCACTCAAATTATATTACAACTATATACTTTAAATCCATTCCAGTCTTGATTCTTCAAAATAGTTGTTACACACTGTCGCAAGAAATGGTTTCATCAAACCATTCTAACATGCTCTTATCACGGTATTGTTGAATTTTTTATTTCGTTACCACTTTATAGCAAAAATGTAAAAAAAAATAATAATTAAAATAACATTATTACGGAACCCTGTGCATATGGCAGTGTTATTGATAAAAAAAACAGAATACACATTAAATGTATATTATCGCTAATTGTTATACATTTCATATAACTGATTAATGTCAAAGTATTTATTTATTCGAATAAGTCGGGGGATTCACCTAAAGCGACCACATCCGGTCGAGTGGAGCGTGCGTCAAAGGTCACTTCCTTGCAACATAAGTCGTAGATAGCGTCATCATTAAGTAACATTAAAAAAGGTGAATATCTACGTCGTCGTATTCAATGGCATTCAAGGATTTTTTCCAAGCATTAAGCCTAAAATGAACATGGAGCTATGCTGGATGTCCATGACGTTTTATACATTCGGGTAACCAGGTCGTATCGCGTAATACACGAGTTTTGGACACACAGAAATTCAGGTCCTTGCTGGAACCAAAAAAAATCTGGTTAGTGGCAAACGTTGCATGTCAGATCCAAAACATCGTGCTGTTCTCATGAATGTGAGTCAGAAAAAAATCGTTTGGGTATAAAAAATTTTAAGCATTTGAGACTTAAAATTAGCATAATTCTATTTCAAAGTTATTGCAGGCTTGGAAATAAAATAATTATTATTTTTAAAATATCTCATCAAAAATATGTTATTTACGTAGAACCGATTTAACGGGGACTTGTACAATCGGTTCAGGATTTAAGCGATGCTAAAAAAAAACATAGAAGTTATTTCAAAAAACACTTTTGAGTATTGTCGTTGACCACGTATCTCGAATAAATAAATAGATTTCCACCAGGCTCGCAGAATGGACGCAGTATTAATTTTAATAGTTATTCAGCTTTATTCTTCTCAGGGAATTAGATTGATTGACTAGTTCAATATTTAAAAAAACATTTGTCGAAAATCGAACTGAAAACTTCACGATTTTTTTTCCACAGTTCTCTATTTTTTGGGAAGTTTAAATTTAAATTCATTAGGAACATATTTATATATAATAAGTTATTAAATAACACTAAAAATACGTCATATATTTTTGCGAATTTACGCTTTATACCTTCATAGGTACTCGTTCGGGAGACAGTTTTTCCAGTAAAACAAAAAACAAGAAAATCTTCTAATTTTATCATACATAGCCAAAATAAATATAAAACCATTAATTAAAGAAATAGCTCGCAAAGAACTCGGGGGCCTTATTACGTAAAAGTAGAAATCGATTGCGATTCTGAAATCGATTTGCGAGTCGAAATTGTTAGCTATAAAAAAAATATTATTCTTGTACGCAATTTTGAGTGATTTTAAAGCGTTAGATTAAATTAAAACTTTGCACACTTATCGAGGACCGATGGCTGTACAATAATGTGGTATAATTGAACTGATCTGATGAAGGAGCCAGAAGGGGAGGCACAAGAACTCTATAACGGAATAACATATCCTAGTCGTGTTTGAGCTTGTTAGAGTTGTCTTGAGATGTATTCTCCACCATGAGTGATTTTCAGGGTTTGATGATGGAGCCGAAAGGTAAGTACTCCATAATAGAATAACGTAACCTAGTCGTATATGTTCTTAATAGAATTTTTTAAGTGGACTTTGGCCATAAGTGGCTTTCAGGGTCTGATGATGGAGCGCGACGGTTGGCACCAGAATTAACATATCATAACGGAACAATATATCTTAACCATATTTGGGCTTGTTGGAATTGCCCTGAAATGTATTTTGACCATGATTGACTTTCAGGGTCTTATAATAGAGCTTCCAAGCTTCCAGCTCCGTTATCAGGCCCTGAAAGCCAATCACGGTCAAAGTGTATTCCACGAGAATATCAACAAGTCCAAACACGGCTAGGCTGCGTTGCTTCATTATGGAGTACTAGCGTCTACCTTCCGGTTCCATCATCAGACCCTGGAAATCATTCACGGTTAAAGTGTATTCCAACAACCGCGAACACCGCTTGGATACGTTGTTCTATTATAGAGTACTAGTAACTACCTTCCAGCTGCATCATCAGACCCTGAAAATCGTACATGGTCAAAATACATCTCAAGACGATTTCTACAAGACCAAACACGGCTAGGCGGGCCTCTTATACCCATAAATATTTCTCTTTTAAATATCGTATTGTTGAATACTATAAATTGAATAATAATATTGTATAATGAATAAATATTGAATAAAAGAAATTGTATAGTTCCCTTTACTGAGTGATTGTTTAATTGTTTAACCTTTTTAATTGTTTAACTCCTTAGCAGAAACAAAAAATAAATTTGTATTTATTTTTTGTTTCTGCTAAGGAGTTTATGTCGATCACGAATTCTCTTAAATATTTCTAAATGATTCCAATTTCGGTGTACTTCTAAGCGATACGCGAGGTTTGAACTCGAGTTACAATCGTAACTTCACGAGTGCGATGAACTACGAAGACGTTATTTCGAAGGCTCCATCACGAGAGGCCCCAGGCTAATGATCCGCGCGCCATTACGTAAAAAATGGAACAATGGAACGGTCGGCGATAGTTAAGAACTTCACAATGGAATCTATCCAAAAATACGGCTACTGAGGACACAAGACCATCCGATTACGCGGGTAGATGTGCAATGAACAGTTAAATTAGGGCGAACAACGTACGGGAAACCTCTCCGCCGAAACATCTGACTGCGTGAAATTGCAAGTATTAATATACGGACGTCACTGGTGGTCATTTGTGTTATTGTTATTGTAATAAATTCAGAATTATTCATAGTGCAATAAGAAACTTGGGCTTTTCTGCAAGACGAAAACGAAATCCGCAGAAAAAGTGGAGCGACGGACTAATTCATAATTGTTAATGATGTACTACATATATCATAAATATGATATAGTATATAATAAACATGATAGGTACTTTATTCTTTAAATACATTATGGAATTGTGTGAAGTTGGTGTACACAATTTGTGGATTTGTTTTGATATAATTATTGTATTGCTTTTATGCACATGTCATGATTATCTAGCTATCTATGCTTATGCTTTCCAAAATTTCCTGATGAAGTTGGAAATAAACTAACGAAACGTCGAAGTTCTTGAAATAGATAACATCTACTCATTTTTCCAAGTTCCCGATATCATTTATTGTTATTAAGTTAGATGTTAACTTTACAAGAACACGTTTTATTTGATCGCTGCATGCCATTCTGTGAAGTTTTAACGTTCATTATAAAGTACTACAGTTTGTATATTATTGTTATGGATCTCTACTTCGATATTAGCACCTCAGCGGCGGTAGTTCAGTAGTCGGTGCGATCGCTTTGAATCCAAACGTATTGCGTTTAAATCAAGGCTTAGAACTCGTCGTAAAGAGCACTAGAAAATCAACCAATCTGTTCTTAATCTAAGTCAAATTAAAACTCTAGGTCTAGTAGCCCTCAATCAACACCGGTAAAGCCTGTAGGGTTTGAGTACCGAGCCCTTCAATATAAAATAAAAACATTGCGGCAACGTATGACTAAATGTATTGGCGCCTAAAACATACAACGTAACGACTAATGCGCGATTGTCGCGCATGCGGCGTGTGTAGTACGCGAAGTGCGATCGTCATCTGTACGTGGTAATTCGGCGCGGGCGGGTCGGCGAGCAAAACGTATGAATCAAGATCGAGGATAGGAAATGAATCCCATTCCCACTTCTGATTTTAGCATGAGACAAAAAAAAAATATACATAGAAAGCTTGCAATTTTACGTGGAGCAAATTGCCGCTCTAAGGTAGAAAATACAGTGTAGATTGTTTTTTAATGTAACGAGAGGGACAGCCAGAGATAAATATGCAATTTGAATCATTACTTTTATAGAAAATAAGTAATTTTTTATAATTTCCAATAACGTACAAACATTTGGTTATGGGACATTTCTATATAAGTTTTGATTGAATTTTGCAGTTAAAATGTATTAATAGAGTAATATACTTGAAATAAAAAAAAAATCAAAGTGGGTCTTCCGATACTTAATTTTAATGCAAAAATTATTAGAAACATGATCTACGATAGTTTTACAGATTTTTAAAAAGTCGTTATTTCCTCAATTAACCTCGATTCTAAAACGCATATTTAAAAAAAAATACGCAAATTTACATAGAGAAAGGATGAAAAATCTATATAACAAAGAACATAGGACAAGTGTGATTGTGATTCACACCTTGAGGATTCCATACATACTTAAATACATATTTATCCAATAAGTATTTTGACGATTTTTTCTCGTATTTGATACCGATATTGACAAGATATAAGTCCGGGAATTCTAAAATTTTTGGAGTTTTCTTCAAGCTTCTTTATACGAAAAAAATTTTTGGATATCCAAATTTTGAAAATCTATAATTTTGTAACGGGAAGTTTAAAAATATTATCCACTACATCAGCCTACATCGTGATCCATATTATAACTGAAAATGTCAAATTATAATAAAAAAAAAGAAAGATATAAAAATGAACAATTTCGAATTTTTTCTTTTATTTTTCCTGTTAGATCATGCTTCTTGACGAATTTCATGATTCTAGATCAATGGAAAATACTATTTTGATGGATTTGCGAGTGGTAAAATATGCGATAAAAATGACCATATACATATTTGATTGCGTTGATTTAGAATATTGTTTTTTTTAACTACAGCCACACCGTAAACCTTAAGTATTGGCTATTGATTTCAATTTGATATCTCCACGTATTCCTGAGAAAAAGGGTATCAAAATATAGGAAGACTGGCAAATCCACAACAAATAATCCTCTAAGGGTTATTTTGAGGCACGGAAAACAGATCAAGTGTGCGATTACGATTCGTGCTCAAGCAGTTATTTTTGATCTTATAATCACTGCTAAGTAAGAGATTTCACATTATTATTCAATACAGCCTGATGAACACGGCATCATCATCTGACATCAGGGCATAACACAACTTTTCTAAGTCTTGCTTATCTAGACTCATTATATTCACGCCAAATTTGGTTTTTAACTAGACTTTTAAATTTTGCTAGTTGCCCTATTTCGATAACTTTTCTTTCATACTACATGAAACAAAAGTTTATTGAATGATATGATTGGTCGTGTACCCTTTAAGTAATGTCTAAATGCTCCATTGATATTGCATTCTCGGCGTTTTTAATCAAAGACTTAAAGTATATGATTCGCCCGTATCATTTTTCTTATTGTATTTGATGTAGATAAGCTAAAAAAAATTCAATAATTATTAATACCTGATTCATTCCTTCGATGTTATAAATAATTTCAAATATTATATGATTATGGAGATGGTTTTGCGACAGGCGACTGAAAGTACCCAATATGAACTCCTTTCGCAGTAGTAAAAAATGATTTTCATAACCTTCATAGTATACCTTCAATATTTACTGACAATCACGAATGAACGATTGTAGCGTTCTCTAATGAGAACGCTACAATCGTTCATAAATGGGTGCGACGAATTGTTTCCAATGTGAAGTTTGACAAATGTCTTCTTATACCTACGCATGCGAGTAGATTAGGCGGTATTTGTGTCAATAAAAAAAATGAGTTGTACAAATTTAGGCAATTCGAAGTAATCCGATGTACACGCAACATTATTTGCATAACGGGAAAACCAGATAAGATAGAGGAATACATTCTGAAAAATCGTTTTACGTTTTCGTACGCGCATGCGTCACGGAGTGAGCATTGCACACTTTCGGTGTTTGAGTCATAAGAGGCCGAGTGTGGACTAGTAAGATAAGTATTATTGTGGACTTTTTTTTGTTAACATTTTCTCATGGTGTAACGTTCGCATATGTTGCACTTTTTTTGCTTGTCTTTCAGAACAAAAATAATATTATCTATAATCTATAGTCATAAATAACAAAACTGTGGCCAACCTATTTCTGAACTTGGAAAAAACAATATGGAAGGTTTTAATATACAATAGAAGTCGAAACAATCATTTGTATTTTTTTTTTTGACTTTTGCCTGTTTATTTGCGCATCACGCAAGAAGTACTGCACGGAACCGAATGCAGTTTTTGCTGGAGTTAACATTTAAAAAGTAAATATATTTCATCTCTATACGAAACTTTCTTAGACTGGGAATGGTGACTTAATATGAGATCATTTTCAAAATGTCGTGTCTGTATGGCGTCAAATCACGTCATACTTTCTTATTATTAGACGCCGGCAAAAATCAATGATGAATAAACTCTCACATGAAAATTAAATGCAGTTATATTATATTTATCGTGATACGTATTTTTTATGTAATCAGTGAAACTCTACAAAATATACTTTCTTATGCGTAATTATTCTTAAGATATGATTTATTATTTTTGAGATTTACATTCGAATTGGTTATTTTAATTAATAAAATGCTACTATGTTATTAGTTTCATATTGGTTTCTTCACAAAATGAAAATTTTAACAATGAAACTTCCTGATTCAATTTTGATCCCTTTTTATATAGGATGGCAGTATTTTTTCAAGATTTTTTTAATTTTTCTCTATTACACCCTTTATTTCAAAGTCTAGTTGAAAATAATAGAGACTCGGTGTTGTAATGTACTGTAGAATGTGTTGTAGATCTATGTAAGTCTACGTTTTAAGGAACAAAACATGTGAAATGTTTGATAATAAATATTGTATAAACCAAAAAATAGCAAACTCAACAGTATTAGTTTTGGAAAAGCATTAGAATTAAATAACTCATATAACATAAGCAAGCAAGGTTCGTTGTAATAGGATAACGGCCTTGAGCAACGTGATTCGACAAAAACCACGGTAAATGACTTTGATAACTACAGTTTAAATATACACGTTACGTGATATTAAACATGATGATATTAAGGATATCTCTATAATATTGCGATTTTAAACACCTTAAAAATAATTTATTGGCGTATTTATAGGACGCGTAACATTTAAAGTATGCATTTTAGGCCTATAAAGAAAAAAAAAATAGTATATGTAATTGTTACGTAGGTATTACTTTTGATTTTCTAAGACTTTCAGTTTCGAAAGAAAAGTAAACTTTCTGTAGTTGATTTATGAAATTTTGTCAAAACATAACGTACAAGGTCGTGCGTCGACTGACAGGAAAATCGTATTTTTGTATTACAATTAGTTTATAACGTTAACTGTTACACGAGATTATGTAAGTTTACAACAAAAACGTATCGAACGGCAAAAAAAAATCGCCGTGGAGCAACATGAACAAAAACAGAGGGATTTTACCTCAAAAGCACCGTTAAACCCCTACCAAGACGACTAATGAATGGATGACGCACGTACTCCCGCGCAAGTGGGGACTCCCGATCTATATAAAAAGCGGCGCCGAACGAGCACGGCACACATCGACCGACCGCCGCGACGTAAACGTCTCTGTAGCGAAATATTAAACAGACGTACGCACGTACCTATCAGTGAAAATGAAACAGCATTCGATAGTCGGCAACAAAAAGAAGATAAGTTCCACGTACAACAGCGATCAGATAACCGTGATAGGCAACCGATGCATCGTCATCGTCGGCAAGAACTTCGGCTGCATAGAGGTGGTGGGCAACCGGTGCAGGATAGAAGTGGAAGAGAACTACGGCAGCGTCAGCATGACCGGCAGCCACAGCGTGCTGGTGATCAGGAAGAGGGGCAAGGGGGACGCCGTGCAGGTGACCGGGGCCTCGTGCCGGCTGCTCGCCAACGACACCGACGACTACTTCAAAGGCTACGAGGCCCAGATATCGCCCTTCACGGCCACGATGAACGCGATTCTCGACCCCGTGTTCAATTTCACGATGCGGTAACAGCACTGCGTCGGAAATATTTTCCGTGGATTTTTTTTATCGCATAGTGCTGGTTTAGCATTCTACGTTTACCTGTTTTAAGGTATCCAGTTGTGATGATTGACAGTGGAATTAGGAAAAGAAGTGGCCGAATTTTCCGTGTGAAATTGGAAAATGGATGTGAATTTCAAAAATCCGAAGAAAGTCTGTCGGTATCACGCAAGCGGTTTCTTTACGTTTGTAAGAAATGCGTTAGTTTTATTGTAAATATATATTGAATAGTATTATATTTTGATTAATTTTTTCGAAGGTTAGATTATAAGAAAATAAATTAATTCGTATACTGTACTTCATGTTTTTTTTCCTCTCCTATCAGAATATCGGGCGTTAAGCAAGTTCAATTAGTGGGGAATTATATCGCTCATAAGTGCAATAATAATTCTTGATAATTACATAATTATTATTGTTTTAACAAAATATAAAAAAAATAAAATAAGAGAATAATGGAGTTATGTAAATTAATATAATCTATGTATATAACTCTATTACCTACGAGAAACATTAATGGTGACAAAAAATAGAAATTACGTATTATGATTCAATTTTCAATGTTATACTGCAAAACAATATTCTTATTTGAAAATATACGTCCGACATCCCGAGCTGTTTATATAATATAATTCGACCCGCAATAATCTAGAAATTCGGTCAAAATCTAACTATTCAAACTACATGAGCGATATAACACTCAATAATGAGGGAAATCCCTTTTCCTTCCGTTCTCCATACCGTTGCCCGCACAGCTGCGGCTCCGTCAACACGGCCCTATTGTCTAGTCAAAGTCGCCCTACCTGCGTGACGTCCACTTATGACCAATTCGATTCGCGCTCACGACCGTGTTTTTAAACTCTATTTCCGTGACGACCGACCGGCCCGGCAATCCTCTAAATGGCGTGGGGTGACCGTGTACGCAAAGTCCCAGATTGAGAAATTATTAAAAAATAAATAAAGTCGATTTGAAGTAATAGCGTAGCCAAATCGCGATGTCAAATTTTAAATTGTGGTGTTTATTATATCATTCTTTTTAAGGGACAAATGAGGCAATCACCGACGCCCATAGACACAAGCAACTCCAAAGGAGTCGCTATTGCGTTACAGTCTTTCTTTGGTTACTAATTTTTGCATATTAAGATTTCATATTGAAAACATCATCTCCATTTTCTGTCGGTTAATTACCAACCTAAAAAAAACTTGGTGAGTATTCAATCAGACATTTCATTGTTTATCGATGAATAAAGTTGCTATCATACATTTTGAAACAAAATATTTTCGCTATCAAATTTAGAATGACAGGGTATTTTGCTACGATTGCTTTGAATTTCTATAGTATGAACAAAATGTTCATTTTAAATACCTCTTTACGTGGCTAAGTAAGGTGATGATAGAATTGAAATGAAAGTTTGGTTTTTTCCGCCTTCTCGTCAAAAGCATGAGTTACGAGTTTGATTATTAAGCATATTTTTTAAATTATATAAATTACTGTTCTGTAAAAAGAATACATGATTGGACTAAATTTTCACGATAGTATTAGATTTCAAAACAGATTCTAATGATTTATCTTTTTAGTTATTATTTCTAATCGGTGACGGATTTCTCTGTACATCTTCTCCAGGACAATGGTACTAATACTTTTCGATAAACTGGTAAAACAGCTTTTCAATTATTAGCGTCGTTTTATTTTAAACAAATTTTATGTGGTTCGACGCTTACGTCTTTTATTTTGAGGTCACGCGCACTACTGCTGTTTCATTATTCGGATGCGCCAGTATCAATAATCTTATTCGTTTACTCATCGGTAGGTTCCCATCATTGGGAGTATAGACGTGCGGGGACATCCCCTTTTTTCATCGTGGTATCGCCTTAAGGCCTACTAGCAACCAAATGCAATAAGAATAAAAAAAAATCATTGGTTAAGGTAGGAAGCGGACTCCCGCATTAGACTGCTGTACTAACAAAATCATAGAAATGAACTTTGCAATTATATTTAATTTAAATTTTATGGGGAAATTTAAATCCAACCCATCACAGTAGGTACTTCCTATAAATCTGCAAAATTTAATTTTTATTAATATGGACACAAATATGTATATGTTTGAATGATAGGTGTCTATTCCATCAAAATCCATTTGCGAGTCCATATGGGCTAGTTACCAGATTGTTATTATTACTAACTAAAAATTGTGAATATTTGAAAAAACTTGTTAACAGATTTCGTCCAAAATTTAAACTGTCTTGGACGAAATTTTTTTTTTTAAAGTCTTATTATTGCGATAATTTTGCAGTTTTTTATATTTAATTGAAAAGTTAGAAAGAAGAGGCCCTATGGTTAATGACTTAGAAAAATAATAAACGGCAAAATGACACTTGATGGCAAAGGTAACTTAAAAATCTGTAACGCATTTTTTGAATACTTTATTCGAAGACACGTCGCATAATGGAGTATCGAAAAAAAATTGAATCTCTCAATTTTTCACTCTTATGTAAGAAAAGCTACTTGTAAATTCTCTTCGTAATTCCTTTACCTAATTGTATTGCGGTTCATATTTTCTGTACAAGTTTATCAGAATTAATTAATAAATAACAGTTGACTTGTAAGACTGTGGCATGCAGACGGTGGACAAAACTACAAGTATTTCTCTTATTTGCCTTTGACTACGGGATCCTAAAAGTGAAGAGAGTTATTGTACAAAACGCTCCTCTGGATGATGTTCTTAGCTGTTCTTGATATAAAAACTCAAATAATTGACTTTCTCATAAGTATTAAATGGTCAACCTGCCTTTTCAATTATTTCCATACCTCTTTTCAAAAAATGGTAACCCCACAAACCATTTGTCATTGCAGTAACGATGTTCACTCGTAATTACGTAGAATGTGTTAACTAGTCGCGCTGAATTGCCCACGGTCACGTGATCTCTTAATCCAGTTGTAGTTGCTTATAATCCGTCTCGTTCGAAAAGTGCTTTAATTAGTTAAGCCTGTGTATGATAATACGTACATTTGAAATTGCCGGTTAATGTTTACAATGTTGATTCTTTCGATTAGTACGTTATTTGATCAAGTGACATCGTATATTAATACAAATGAATACATTGACGTTAGAAGTTATTATATTAATGTAAATGAAAGGAATGTGTTATGATATTTATGAGTTATTATTAGTTATCGTATACTTCGTGCGTCATTTAAAAAACGTCAATTTATGTAAACGTTGTCTTCGCTTTTGTTAAGATTCAGTTTTAAAATGTGTTCTTGTCAATTTCACTTTTTTGTTTTATGTCAAGGGAAAAAATATTTGGCGACTTTTTGAGCATATAGTTTTGTAACAATTATATCATTGATTTCTTTTAAATATAAACAAAATTTGATTTTAAAAACTATTCCCTAGGTTTGTTAAAATCTGAATTTCGTGAGAAGGTAATCTGAATACATTCTTTAATTTCTGGATAGTAGGAAAAATATGCGAAAACTTTTAAAGTAATAACATAAACAACATAATGTTACAAAACAACAAATGATCACTAGCACATCAGTATAATTCGTAATTGGAAAAAATGTAGTTTTATTTAACGAGACCCTAGGAACGTAATTTCATACGCTTGACCATTTATCTCGGCGTAGTTGGACAATTTCGATGTATTACATGAATTTCACTGTTTTCAAATTTCGACACCCTTGGGCAGTTGGCTCCGGAACTGCTGCTGAAGAAAACTGCTCCGGAAGAAAAATTGGCGAACGGCAACCACGAACTGGACGTCGTATAGTGGGGCGACTCGTCAGTTTAGTTCACCTATAATAGGTGACCTGATAATCTACCCGACTAGTATAAGATAGTAAACTAGTGGTGGTTGTGGTGCCTCAAACCGCTCGTCAGTCTTAGAATAATCTAAGGAGTGGAACGCTCGTGATCAGATTGAAGAAGAAAACGATCAAAAAAAAAACGTTAAAACGGTAAAACGCCAAGAATCGTCGAGTTGATGCTGTTATATGGGATTGTACAAAAGAAGTAGTTTACCATAGAGTATCGTTTTAAAAAAGTATTAAATGTAATGTGATTAAAAAGTTATGATTTTGAATAATTTATGCTGTATGAGAAAATATTACCTATATAAGTATATAGAAAATTAAACCTCCTTATAAATTTGTTCATAAAACTCTAAAAGTGACACGTCAAATCGCTTTAAAATTTGACACAAGTTGCACTCAAATACGTATACTTTCTGCATACGTCTCCGACTTCATTCCTGTACTTATACTTTTGAACCATACTACTGAATCGATTCTAAAAATTATTTCACTACTAGACACCTATCCCCCCAAGTAATGTAGGTTATATTTCATTTTGAGACTAGCATTTGCCCCGGCTTTGAACGCATCGGAACCGTGACCGGTAGCGGTATCGTAATTAAAAGTTGGACGAAGAGCAGAATCCAGAATTGCGACCGAGGCCGAAATTAAGAATGGAGCCGTAGTCAAATATCAAGGGCGTGACTTAGATCGAAATTGGGAATTGTACCGGGGCTAGATTGAGAGCGAGAACGAGACTGCGATCTATAGTAAGAATGCTCAATATGAAAGATGGAGAAACATATTCTATGTTTACGCGGGCAAAGCCGCGAGGGGAAAGCTAAAATGAATAAGTAATAATTAAATGGAGTTCGTTGCTGAGTGCAACACTTAAGAACCGCTGGATTGATTTGGTTTATTTATTTTTTTAAATGTTCGTAATCGTGCGAATAAGGTTATTATTGCGAGAAAAATTGGAAAAAAATGACCGGATAATTTGAAAATTCGGGATAAATTGATAGGGATTTTTTTCTACAACGATTTTTGTGTAAAATTATTTATACGTAACCACTATTCGAATGATATATATATTCGTTTGGAATCAAAAGCGAGACCGGAGTTGACATTAAAATAGAAAAAGAATTCAATTAATATATAAAAATTAAAATGTGTACGTTTGTGCTCAATGTGTGACTAAACCACTGATCCGATTACGGTGAAATTTTGAGGTCATGTTTTACGCACGGTCCGGAAGATTACTGAATAAGAAAACCTAGCGCTTTTCCCCAATTTCATCAGCGTATTTGTACTGCTAAACCGACCCATTAAACCGATTATTAAAAAATTTTTCACTAATAAATAGCTCCATTATTTCTGAGAAAATTACTCTGCTTACAATTATCTATGGATTTTTCTATGAATTTATACTTCTAAGTCGATATTAATATTTTTTATAATTATAGAAAGCTACTCTATATCTAAAATGACAAACGGATTTATATGTCATGACGAAATTATAAGGGTTCCGCCCTTATAATTTCGTCATGTCATATAAATCCGTCCGTGTATCACAGGCATTTTACTCACAAATTACAAGGTATATATAATGATTAAATTTAGAATATAGCTGTATTGAATAAGCCGCTATATAGTTTAGTAGTTAAATAACAAATAAAGATATGTCTGGGGGGCATTCCATACATGTAACAAAAGCGGAAAAATTTTTTTTCAGTAAACATTAATGTGTGACAGTACATTTGTCCGTATTCATTTTGTTTTTCAATGGCATTCGTCGATTACAATAAGGCTTTCGATTCTCTGAGTCACTCATATATTTGGAAAACGCTAGAAAAACAGGGAGTAGAAAGAAAATATATCAGAATCATAAAAGAAATTTACAGAAGGACCACAGCAACGATTCAACTTGAACAGCAAGGCGAGGAATTTGGGATTGAAAAAGGCGTGAGGCAAGGCGATCCGCTCTCCCCAAAACTTTCCATAGCAGTGTTAGAAGACATATTTAGGAATTTAGACTGGGAACATTTTGGAATTAATATAAACGGATCAAACCTAAATCATTTAAGATTTGCAGACGATATAGTATTATTCGTTGAGAAACCAGGAACACTACAAACTATTCTACAACAATTGGATGGGGAAAGCAGAAAAGCAGGCCTATGCATGAATCTGACGCAGACTAAACTAATAACGAATGCCGTAAAGGAAAATATAGTAATAGGAGAGGAAAGTATTGAATATGTAGACGAATATATTTATTTAAGACAAACTATTTCAATAAACGACCAATACTCCAAAGAAATAGACAGGAGAATAAGCAACACTTGGAAGCGGTACTGGTCCCTTAAAGAGATAACTAAAAATGAAGCAATCCCTATGGCAATAAAAAACAAATTATATAACACATGCATACTCTCTTGTCTTACTTATGGATGTCAAACCTGGCCTACTACGAGCAAAAACAACCAGAAACTTATAGTTTGCCAGCGCAATATGGAACGAAGAATGCTAAACATACGATTACAGGATCGGTGGACAACTTTAAAAATAAGGAAGAGGACAAAGGTCAGGGATGTACTAAAAAATATAAGAAAACTAAAATGGAATTGGACTGGACATACAATGAGAACTAACAAAGAAAAATGGACGAAGGATGTATTAGAATGGTATCCCAGGAATGGGAAAAGGAAAAGAGGAGGTCAAATCAAAAGATGGGAGGACGATTTACCTAAAGGATGGAGAAGGTCAACTGGAGATAGAGAGGAATGGCAGAAACTGGGGGTGGCCTATGTCGATAGACAACCTAAGTGGTTGCTAAAATATTTATTATACATTAAGACTTATTTAAATTGTTTTAAAACAGTGTTTTTGTTAGTTTATAAGGTTAAAACTGTAATACGGTCAGTGAATAAAGGCATTAAATAAATAAAAAATGTGTGACACATATTTCGACAGTTCTTTTAAAAACCCTTTAAGGTTTTTAAGCAATATTTTTGATCTAATGAATATTTTCGGAAATAATAGCTAATCGTTCCAAAATAGCCAAAAAATGGTATGGGTAAACAAAAAGGGGTTTGAACACAAGTTCATACCCCTTTAATTTTTAAAAAATATGTCTAAAAACTATGAAACAATTTACAAAGATAACGCTCAATAAATTCTTATATTTACGTCGTATTATGTAAGACGTCGATAATTACAAATTCATATATTATGTAATTAGGGTGCATGTTTTGAATCTAATTACATAAAATATGACGTAACATGACGTAAGCAAAGACCGGCTTTATTATTAAAGCAAACAACTGCGTTTGTTCTGATTTATCTACTACCAGTTACATCGTGAGACAGCTTCCAAATAACATCTCAATGACCCTGTGCCGCGTGAGGTCATCGCTCAGTAGACGCGTGTAGGCTTAGCATGAGCAAAGCGAATATTTAAAAGATTCGTCAGTATCACTGACTGCTAAGAAAATTTACGGCTAAGCATTCCCTATGGTAAAAAAAAAAGATGGCAATATGAAAAACGGGCGGTATAATTTTGTATTTCTTAATTATTTACCATGTAATGTAATCTATGATATCGTTAGATGTTTTTATATTTTAATTCCATATCGGGGCTTTTATCAAGTGCGAGTATGTCACGTTACAGTATTGTAAATCAAGCGTACTGTGAAATAAAAGAACCAACAAATAAAGTATATTAACATATAAAACAAATGATTATTAAAATAAAACGCATTTAACTGTCTTAGTAAACATATCATAAATTTCATATAATACATTGACATCTTATTGCTTTGCGAGTTCTAATCAATCCTGTTGTCTTATCAAAAACTTCAGATTACAAATATATAAATCAGGACGATAAAGAAACAACAGATTTTATATTAATGATGTAGATAAATATTGTTATCTTTAGCTTACAGAACGGATCCGATACAAAATGAGACATTGCTTGTTAAAACCACTACTACTACTACTGCACTCATAAATATATAAATCACAATCATGCTAAGCTGTACGTATGTGGTACGTATATACGTACGTAAAATAATCTCGTTTTATGTTACAAGTATTAGTAATCTTTAGCTCTGGACCGTAACAAACGTAATGCCAGACGGACCGAGTATTGCTAGGCAACGATTGATGCCCCGAAAGTAACTCGTCCACTATAAACTTTCACACTTTAAACACACATTCACTGCTAAGTAAGCCTATCCATTGTAATTGTGCTGTCAATGACCGCTATCCGGCCAGTGGACATCACCGTGCAATGCTACTTAGTATTTACGATTGACATTATTAAACCAAATAATAATACAATTATTCGTTATTTTTGTTAATAATGCGTAACATCTGAATGTCAGTTCAGGTCGAAAAACAGAGATAATAGAATCTCAAATATCACGACTCTTGCATAAGCTTTTAATTTTATGTATTTTTTCCACACATTTCATTTTTTTTATCATACATTCGTATATTTTATCACTTGCTATCTTTCGCCGTGATCAATATTTCACATGGAAGAAGACGCACAAAAAAATAACGTTAACCGATAGCTATTAGGTACAGTGAAATAACAGGTACTTCACTAATTGGACGAGTTGTTGTTTTGATATAAATAAATTGAAGTCACGATCTTCACACGTATGTACGTACACTTGGCAAGTGCTCGGAATTTTGGCCGTCAGCTTTCACCGGTTCCATGGTGTAATGGTTAGCACTCTGGACTTTGAATCCAGCGATCCGAGTTCAAATCTCGGTGGAACCTGTTCTTTTTATTAGGATGATTTTACAACATGGAGAACTGCTGTGATGATAATTTTAGATCATGCGCGGGCTGAGAAATTCAAAACTTATTTTAGCATAATATATTTTGACAAGATGTTCAATATTGTTTTATTTCGCGCGTTATTTTGCCTTAGGTGAGTCAATGGAACTTGCAACGCGGGGACTAAATATGTGGTATGATGATTTGGTGAAGATTGCAAATCACCGTTGATTATGGGTTACCTGGGATGGTACATTGAACAAATTTCCAAAGGACGTTTATGTCTAGAAGTGGACATTAGATGTTTGAGAAGAAGAAAACGGAGTTGCTGGAAATGTTGTTTCGGTCTTGGTGCATCGATGGAACCTTAATCGCCGAAATGTTAATCAACGTCAAATTTCAGTCACGAAGTTTGGCGTGGCTTGGCGTTAAATCAAAATACGTCTGGCTGATGGCCAAGTTCAAATCGTCGAATTTTACTGATAAAAAAAAACTGTTTAGCTTTTCATTGTCTGTACAGAGTGAAAGAGTAACAACTAACGTATGGATATTAATTTAATGGTTCCGTTAAGAAAGTAGGTTTAAACAGTTTTTAAAGGATTTTAACGGGCAAACGAGCGTGCGGACTGTTAGAGAGTGGATGGTCACCGTCGCCCATGGACACTCGCAACCTAGAGGTGCGTTAAAAAAAGAGTACTATCTTTTCTTGAGCATATTTTGGCCGCAGTCTGTCGACAATATAATTTCTTTAATTAATTTCCTTCGAGGCGAATTCTAAAAAAGATGACAATCAGAAATAGGGCGAAACAAATTAAAAAAAAAACAATTGACAATCGTAATCAAAAGCGTATTAAATAATACAAAACAACAAAACAAAAGACAGTCGGTCGTGCTGAAAGCGTTCCTTATATATTTATACAGCAAAATATATAAAGAGTAGCCTTATATAACGTATATTTACATATATTTACGTTGTGTAAGGCTACTCTTAAAAGAATCCAACTGCGAACATCACCTTTTTTCCTATCCCTACTCTCTAAAACTGAATTAGTAGAATTTTTACTAATTGAAGTAGTAATAGTAGAAACTACATCAAAATTAGTAATTTTTAGTTGAATCTACTACAGATTTACTACGTTTGTAGGCGTTACTTTTCAATTAGTAATTTTTCACTAATTGAAAAAGTAATATGGCCCAACCTCACTACTGAATTAGTAGTTCTGAATTAGTAGTCACTTGACAATTAGTAAAATAATCACTTTTATAATAGTAGAATTATACTTTTTAATTAGTAGAAAATTTACAATTTTAATTTGTAATCATTTCTACTAATTGAAAGAGTGGATAACCACTTATTGCTGGTCGTATACTTTGGACATCTTAAAATAGTAGCTATTGACTATTAATTAGTGGTTTTCCACTAATTCAGTTTAAGAGAGTAACATGTGTAGCTGCAGGTATTTAGTACATCGCAGGATCGTGCTCTGCACCAATGAGATGGGGAATAATTCACGGTTTGAACGATATTTCTCCAAATAGGCCACGGTCTAAAATCTTTGAAATGTTTAGACTTAGATTATGTTTTGATTGGACTTCAAAATTTTAGTATGCAGCCCTGATACCGGCATATTTATTTATAAATACACTGACTTTACAACATAATTTTTGACATGTCTAATAGCTTCTCTTCTTAAAGCTAGCCGAATTAGGTTTGGGAAGAGTAGCGGTTTCTCTTGGAAAGTGGTTGCCACTGCAGCTCTATGCACCACAGAAATTAACGTCAAAACCCTCCCAACCCAACCCAAGCGTATGTCAAACGCTACTTGTAAGTTCGGGGAACAATCCTTTATATTTCGTGCTAACGGTATGTACCGCACGAACTCAATTCCGTAAAATGTATTTTTTTCACATAACTATTTAAGACATAAAGGCATCAATGAGGCAAGAATGATGTGCAAAGAACGTACCAAGTAGTAAGGAACAATTTCACGAATATATGGAGTTCTGGAGAACTGACGTAGCGGGCTTCCAGCTAATTGTTTTTTTATTATATGTTTATTGAAATAATGTATTTTTTGGTAATTATTGTATTGTTTATTATGCTAAAATTTGAAAATAATAATACACTAAGTTGCCATACTATTCTAGAAATAAGTTTCGTTTGTTCCTGTAAATATAAAATAAGAGAATTTAGTAAATATAAAACTGATTTATCGATTTCGCTATTCCTGTTGCACAATCGGAATAGAAGTTACTCGGTTGGTCGTTGGACTATTGTGTCGATTTCAATACATACTCAAAATTACTCAATATTACAGTTTAAACAATTCACTACGAACCAAAAGGTTTCCGTGCATCTATCGGCTCTGAAATTTGTATTCCTTTGATTTGATTTTTTATTTTTGGTAAGAAAGAAAGCTATGCAATGCCAAATCGAGACAGGCACCTTGTAATTTTAACCACTGGACTGTCCAGAAAATCCTTCGTCTCAGACGCGTTGTGGTCAAGCAGAAGCCCACCGAAGACTGTGTTCGATTTCTTGCCACTAAAGGCGATTAAAACTTCTGGTAAAAATCTGGTCATATGGCATTCAGCATTAACGCTCCTAAAATCAAGTGATGCTTCGCTTCTGCATCATGCAGACAAGTCATGATTCATCACCCGTAAAAATATCGTAACGGCGATGAGACGAGTCTGCTATTTGCTATCACGTCACGGCACCATTTTAATAGAACCTATTTCTGAGTCTGCATTGAATTGTACGATATGCGATGTGAAAGCATCCTCCTTACGCGAAGATAGTAATGTATAGGTATGCTGAATCTCTTCGTATGTAATTCGCCTATCCTCTTGAATTGAAGTCTTCAATGCCGGCGCGTTGTTTTTTGTAACAGCCATCAAAGGGCGGCTACTTCTCGCTTAGTCCGTTAAAGGTATCAGACCACGTTTAAATTCATTGAACCGGTTTGAAATAGTTATTTAAGAAAAGCTTTTGTCTTTGATCACCATTCGAGGTGTTGCTAATGACTCTTTTGGCTTTGGTCGACATTTGGAATCGTAAAAAATCATCGTGGAAAATATTCTCGTTGTAGATCGATTTTCTAGTGAGAAAGAATAATTAAATTTCGCTCTAATATAATGTGGAAAAAAAATTGTATTTGAAATCTCCATATTTTTTCTCTAAAATAGTCAAATTTTATAACTCACTAAAAACTAACCAGTGTTCTTTTTTAAAAACAATTTTCGGGAAATATTTTGCTTGGTCTATCTATTAGAAACTACTTATTTGTGAATTTAGTAAAGTACATAGTACAATGCTTAACTGCCTTAGTTAACAAGTGTAACAGATAGGTACATAGGATTTTTTTTTTCGAGTTGTATTTAGAAAAGGTTATCGAGCGGGGGCCGTTTGCTCTACTTGGCAGGGGCACTACCGTGACCCTTGATTAAAAGTAAATACAGAAATATATATTTATAGTATGAGCAATGTAATATCGGCCATGTGAAATATGACTTTTTATTTTGATTTTAATTTATTTTAATGTGAGCACCTTTTATAAAATTTTGTTTTATCTTGCTAACATGACAACATTTAAAGCTACATTGGTAGTCGTGGAAAAATTCATAAGTCAGTCTCACAGAGGCATCTTGTACTCGTACAAGTGAGATTTAAAATTATTTAAATATTTTTTATCATTTGTTACCAATATTTATAATGGTCAATGTTGGTTCTGTTGATATTATAATTAGTATTTTATTACGGGTGCTATTTAAAAGCTTACCAAAATAATTTTAAGACCCTAACACTAATTACCAAGAAGAACAAATTGACTCTATAAATTAAATCGATTTTACAACAAGGTCCGTCAAATATAATACCTATTAAGTCCCAAAATAAAATACGAAAATAACAATTTTTTTTACCTTTACAATGTCACGCCAATTTCCCAGAGTTTCCACATAGCACAGTCCTCGAATATCTCTCTCGCTACACTGACATCCATCAATCTTTTCAAGCAAGCTCTTCGGTTTCGGATGCTTAGAATTTGGCCCTTTTTCAATACGCCACCAATTTGGTCTGTATAGGATTTTTTAGGGTGACCCTTGCCGATCTTTCCATCACGCACATTCCCTTTATCGATTCGTTTTATCACCTACCTTAATCATGGGACTACTGCGGCTCAATAATATGTATACCTTAATAAATTTGAACTAATGTTGCACTAATATTGAGAGTAAAATATCTATTTGGCTACTGTAATCATATTTTAATTAAAGTCATAAAATAATATACAGGTAACATGTGTGTGGAAAAAAACAATATGTTTGGTATAAATACAATTATACGGCCAATCATTATTTTTTTATTCTCAACTAAGGCTACTTAAATGAAAGCCATAATATTAAAATATTAGTAATATCTATTTAGCAATAATATAAAATATTTGGTCTGAAATTAACTCTAGTGGCGTCTATTTATTTTTATGGCATAGAATAAAAATGAAAATAAGAACATAGTTACATTTCTACAATACCTGGGACAATACTTTATGAAATACAATTTGGTGAGCATTTATTCGTTATGGCAGGTATTTCGAATTTATTGTAGCAATTTGGCAAATTCTTTTGTAAAGAAATGTAACTGTACACTTTATTTTTTCTTGTTCATTTTTTGGACGCTTAAGCATTTATGCGTGTTTTGATTTAAGATAGATTACTTTGTACATACAAATGGGGGTAGTTAGTTTTTACAAAAAAATAAATAAAAATTAAACGTATACAGTCAGGAGAGTACGTCAGGAACGAAGTTCCTAACGTTTTTTACTTCAAAAAAAAAAGAAGGAGGTTCTCGATTCGGTTGTATTTTTCTATAGTTTTTCCTTTAGAACTCCGTTTTAATAATCGATTTTGAAAATCATTTTTTTATTTAAAGGATATATTTTCAGATTAGTTTCATTTCTGATGATGAGGTTCAAGAGGAATTAAGGGGCATTCTCTAATATTATACATACACATAGAGCTATTTTGCGATTTCATTTTAGTCAAGTGTAAAAGTCAAGTATTTGCAATTAGAAAATATCATTTATTGACGTGAAACTGATGAAGACCAAAGATGACCACCGGAAATCCTTAGCTATAATTTCGTCAATTTTGGATCAACTTCGAAAATATTTTTTCCGTTTGAAAGAGAATACTCTCGAGGTTGTTCCATAGTCACCAAGTCATGATCTGATGATGGCATCTCAGGGAAATCAAGCGATATCTTCAAATATTATAGGTACGTAGTGTATTTGAGTCCTATGTTTTAATTATTTAAGTTATTGTGTCTGGTAGTTATCATCTCACTCTGTTCAGCTGATGGTGAAAGCCACATCACTCCTTAGAATATGAGTTAGGGGATAATACTGCGATTTATCGTCGGAAGTTATTCAACAGTTGTTAAAACCTAGTTACACAGAATTAAAGTTTATGTTATTAACTTAATCTCCCTACATATTATTATTAAATTATTTCATTTCCACGTGACAATCTTAGCAAGAATACATCGTAATTATTTAGCAACAACAATAGAAATAAGGCGAATTAATTTAACGTGGTAGTGAATGAATGAAAGTGCGATCTGTACAAATTGTAGAACTTTTATATTATAAAGAATAAAAGTGATTTATATAGTTTATATAAGAATAATTTGGTGGTTTCACTCCGACTAAGAATGTAAAGACCCTGGAATGATCCCGGAAATTGGTAATTAGTAATTAACAATGGACAATAAATTCGGGATCGGGATCAATTTTACTAACTATGGCTTAATCCACACGCAAAGTAGCTGAATGCGTTATAAATTTATAATTATTCGATAATTAAAAAATGCACAATTAAATGATTAAAAAAAAATAACCGCCCTCAAAACATATTTAAATAATTTCTAAACCGATTTCAAAAACGACCAATTAAATGTTTTTGGAGTTGCTTCCAGCTAAAGCAGGGCAAAAAGACAATCTATGATCATGAATATTATACCTTAAATATTGAGTGAAAAGGAGAATCATTTAACTAGACATAACTGTGTCTGATTTATTTTTGCCTGGAATAGATTCTAGGTTCCTACTCCAGTTTTGGAGTAGGCTCCAAAAATAACCAATTGGTTGTCTTAAACAACCAATCAGTTGGTTTTGAAGTCTGTTAAAAACTATTTAAGTATGTTTTTGAAGGTGGTTTTTATCTTCTTTTTAATTATTTTATATCTATCTATGAATTTAATTCGATATGCTTTTCTCTCTCTGTGTTTAATCTATCTATTTTATTTCCTATCATTTTTTTCAATGCAAATCATGTAAATAAAAAAATTTAAAAGTTTCATTTTATATTTTGGAAATAGTATATTCATTTACTAAATATTCGATAAAAATAAAATAATAGATAATATAAAAAAACACTAAGTAATATTAAACAACCCTTTTTGTTTTCTTTATTAAAGACTTTGTGCGTCAATTTCTACAATCACGTATTTTTTGAAAATCCATAATGGACGGCACTTATATATATATATATAAGTATCGAAAAATAATCATAAAAGTTTTACATCAATGACATTATTCATCATTTCAAATGTATGTAACATGATAATAGATATACATTTTTGTAATAAATAGACATTTTTATCAAAATGTTGAAAAACGGAGCTATCGCCTCCCGCCTCAATTGCTCAATTAACTAGCGTGTGTTAAAAAGAGACTAAGGCACAGAGAGGGTCGCTTAGAGTAGAATGGAGAGGGCATAAGGCTTTTTCCTATGTGACGATTTTTACCAAATATTATCTCCCTCAAGCTGCGTAAAAAAGCTTCGTCCCAACGAAGGAATTAATTCAATAAAAACATGACCTAAACATGTCCTTGGTAACCATGGAACAAAAACAATGACAACTACAAGGGCAATTCATCGCAGTGGTCAAGCCGGGCCGTAAACACGAATCAACCCAACCCGTTGCAGACATTCGAATACCCGACAGACTGGGCACGCCCCTCGCGGCGTCTGCTGCCGTTTTAATGAAAAAGCCATCAAATTTCACGATGAAACGGCCATGTCGTATTTCAGAGCGACAAGCCTCGCCCCGCTCTCCTTTGGGACGCCCAATTTATTAATCAGGATTAATAATAATTCACTCGCAACGAGCGCGGTACGTCGGCGCCTCGATGCGCGATACGAAAGGGTTTAGTTAAGGGCGCGCACTACGCAGGGAACCTACGGGTCACTGCGTGATTTCACTTTGATTCCGTTTTGTACATTTTTCTCGTTAGCCTAAACACACACACACACACACACACACTTCGAATACCATAGTTGTATAATATAGATGTAAATCGTAGACCGCTCTTCGACGCGTTTTAATCTTCTCCTTCAACTATTTTTCTTTATATTTCAGACCATTTTCTCTCATAATATTCACCCAGTCAATCACCAATCCAATCACCAATCACAATAGGTTATAACAGTAAACTGAAGAGCGTCTTTTGCCGTATAGGTCATGTTTTTATTTTTTTAGGGTTTCATAGACACGTGGGTCACTCAATATTTTCTATATGCTTATATGAACATTTATCATATATTTTCAGTTTAAATAATTTTTTAAAATAGTATACACGTAAATTCTATGTTTCTCTACATCAAAATATTTTTTCTCGACGTTCGTCATTAGTAAATACTTTAAAAAGAAAAGTAAAAAAATAATACTGCGTACCAAAAACAACCGTAGGTATGTCAACCAAAAAATTGGAAACGAGTGTCCTTTCTCAAATAATAGCTTGACGGTACATTATGTATTTTGATTGTACTTCAATGGCTTTACAGCTGCATATTACTGTGTTGTATAAGAAATTACAGCTATCAAAAGTTCGTTTCTAGATATAAACACAAAATATAAGTCCGAATAAAAAAGCGCATTTGACTTTTCTCCGTGTCTCTAATTTTCTTATCTTGGAAATATCTGCTCAAAAGTTCTGAACGGAATAAGTATGAAACAAGGCATAATGGTGTTGCCATAGTCTATATCATATTTTATTTAGAACTTTTGAAACAAATTCCGATATTAACTATAAAATGGGAATCGGCGTTTATATACAATTTTATTTTATTATACACGATGCAAAAGCCTTATTGTGTCACGCTGTGTATCGGTGCTTTTATACTTGTGGATTTTATTTTTGAAAGTCTACACTTTTTCTGTGAACCGATTTTGATGCGATAAAGCATAAGCCATATGTTGTTCGGAATAAAGCGTAAGTTATGTAGAAAAACCCCATTAAAATTAACTTAATAGTTTTAGTGTGTTCAAGTAGACAAATAAAATTTCGAAAAATAACTTATTGTATTCCGTTATTATTCCTTACATTACTCACAATCAGTCTTCACTAAATACCTAGTGTCAATAGACTTACACACACGACGATTATTCACATTTTTATATGTAAGCCCTTCACGCTGGTCTGGTATGGCTTGAGAGCTATAAACTTACAATTTAACGTCTGGACACTTATGAAACACGGAGAAGTTTCGATTCACAAATTCGTATCGATTTTAGTGCTTCAGTAAACAAAATCTTTTTAAAACAACGTATTAATAAATTAACTGTTGTGATTAATATAATCAATAAAATTATTAGCGACAATCACTATTAACGTATAATCAATTAACTGTGTCTAAGTTAGCTAAAAGATATGAACGATGAGTAACATCAGGGGAAAAACATTTCTACATAGAAGTATGTATTGCATCAGCAAAAGTCGGCTGTTGTGTATAAGTATGACGTAAGCACGAAATGTTTCTAATGAAATGATCAAAAACGAGCGTCGTTGAGAAGTCACTGAAGTGAAAATATTGTTTTGTTACCATTTTGATATCAATCAGTTTCAATTTTTTGATCAACACTGACAATGATATTAGTTATTCACTAATTAATAAAATAACGGGCTGCGAAAAGAAGAAGGAATTATTGAATACTGTTTGATTGACTGTTAATTCTAATACCGGCTCTTTGATGGTGCACGCTGTACACAAGATGGATGGTCAATGAACAATCATGTTTAATTGATAGTTCATAGAGAGAAAATAACATGAAGTGGAATGTGCTGTTGGATGGTGCATGGTCGATGTTTCAAACAATATTAGATAAATCTGCTTATTATATTCGAATAATTCGGTCAATAATTAACAAGCTTTATAGAGCATTTAATAAAATATTTCATTTTCAAATTTAAGGGACTAGCATCTCAATACCATCGAACTCAATTTATTAATATCTATATAAACACTTTTCTATTGACACAAATACTCAAATATTTATCATATAATCGTGGGAACACTTTCAAATGGCATTTAACTAATTCTGCGCAGTACATCTTTATTTTAAAAATATGCATCGTTATCTATCTTCACGCTGAGCCTCAAAAATGGTGAATAGATTTTATTTTAAATTTATAAAGTACAAATTAGTGCAACAGGAAGGAAAGTGATAACTGACAGACAATAACAGAATTAACCCCACTATCGTACGAGCTTAGTGTTTTGTATAAAGTGAGCAATTTGAATTACTGATAACGTAGTATACATCAAAAACATTTCTCATTTGTGAAATAAATCCTTCGTATATACGCACTTTTTTTTCCAAAATCCGTCTTTACATTTAACTCTTCAAAAAGATCGCAGGAATTATTTTTTAGTGTTATTTTTGGAAATCATAATTGAAAATGTAAAAATGTAAATGTAAAAAGATAAATTACTTTCGAAGTTAGTAAGGAGACTTAAGTTGGGTTTAAGATTGAGCCACGAGACCACCGTCCCCGCTTAGTTTTTCAATCGGCAAAGTGTCCTCGCGGGCGGCGGCGGGTAGCGAAAGAGTTAGCTTTATTTAATTATTGTAATCAGTTAATTCGAAGGCGCGGCTTCGGTGAGCTCACTTTTGAATGTTTAATTAAATTGGTGTCGCAAGGGGTTAGAAGGTTATTGACGGCCACGTATCACGACCCCATTCTACGTGACTGGCTTTTTGTTGCCGAAAAGTTCAGAATTCTTGACTGTGTCCCGCTTACTTGGAAAGCATTCTTTTAAACAATTTAATTTTTGAACTCGTCTAAATAAAATAATTAGAAAAAGCTTTTTTGACGTGACAACGTCTTAAATTAGGTTGCGGCTGGGAGTCACTTTGAAAAAGTGTAACGCTCGGTAACGTAACGATGAGTCACCGAACGAGAGAGGCCCGCCGAATGCCTTGCGTCTCTCTCCCACTCAACTATGATCGGTCTGCCGCGCGCAGCACTAGAGAATTAGTGCATAGCTTGCAAATGTATTGCAAGTTATTGTATGTATATTTGTATATAAATACGTATGTATGTGTAAAGGTAAAAATAAAATTTTGTTAATATGAAATTCAGTGCGAGATTCTTTGTATAAATTAATGTTTTAAATATAATTCTTTGTATAAATAAATGTTTTAAATTGTTACTATTATTTCATCCTTCTTCCTACTATACGAATGAATATTCACATTAAAATGATTTTACCATTCAAAGTCGTTGTCACGTAAAACTTTCGCCCGTATACCGACTTTACAGGCAACCAAATTTTTTTTATATTTTTTTTTAACTATGGTACATTTTTGTACCATAATTACTATACTATTATCCACGATTTATCGCAACAATGTTGGTAGTGTCTGGTTTACTTAAAAAAAACTAGCATTTGTTAAAACGACAATTTGTATAAGTTAATATTGCCCTAATTTACTTTGTTAAATCATGGCTTACAAGTTACAATGTGCCATACATATCATATGTCATTTACCTTTAAATTAAATTTATTATATGTAGCTGTTACTGTAAAATAAAAAATTCGTATTAAAAATTTTCTTTATAAAACGAGTTTGTGTTAATTACGAGTATGTATTTGTTTAAACAAGATGTATATACTTATTTCAAAATATAAGCCTTTCAACTAAAGTTTTATTTTTGCTTAACATGCTTGTTACAATTTAGGTACCTATTAAGCTTAGTTTGATTTATTATACTTATACTAGATAATAGCTTATACGCTGAACTACGTCTTGTGGATCTTGTAAAGAATAAGGCGGTTCATATAATATAGTGAATATTCGGGCGGCAAACGTTTCTTCGACTTAGTTGTTTTGGTACGGCGAATGTAAAAGCAATGACATTAAAACTTTGTTCTTTAAAAGCACGTCATAATTGTGAAGACCGCATCCCTTCAGTGGTTTTCAACGGCAGCACAGTCATACACTCAATCAAATACACACGGAGCACTTTATCTTACAATATCGTAGGAAATGCGTATTTTCACTTCGATATTCTGAAAAAAAATTTAATATTCTTTTACTACAACACTTCTACAAATCCCCCGGCAGCATCTGAATATTAATATCGAAGCACATAAGCGTCCCAGATATTTTGGGGCACATAAAAGTCCCACGGCGCCGTGACCGCTTATCCCCCGTAACTCGATAAGATATTTATTGACGGCCGCGGCTTCTGCGGACGCTCTCCGCTGTTCTACATCTCTATTTTTGTCAATTTTTAATGCGACTCGCCGAATGTGCGCTCGCAGCTAGGCGGCGTTGTTTCCGCCGAGACGGGTCCATAGATAAGCGGGATTCGCGAATGTCCGAAGCAAGCGCAGGTGGATGTTCGATTTGTTGTCGAGTCTATTAGAAGTGACGCACTTGCTACACATTGTCAGATATGTCAAAGAAATTTATCTTAAGTTTCGGTACCTAAATTGCATTTCTATACTCAGATGATAAAAAAAATCGGTTAAGTGCGAGTAGAACTTAAGCTGAGTAGGCTTCATACGATAAATAATAATCGCATCAGTCCTCATTGAAATTATGAAACACACTTCACACATGTCTCATTACGCGTATTTCGCGTTTGTCTTGGAAATATTATTGTGGTAGAACCATGCTATGGTCAACTTAGCTACACGTAAATGGACCGGTTCAATACCACACTCTTACAGAATACAGACGTGAAGTAGCAGCTTTCACTATTGGATTTCATCCAGTGAATAAGAGTTTCGGTGGCCCACTCTCGATTCATCACCGCAAAGTCTCCCCTCCATCAGCCTCCTCTCCTTTCTATCAGCTTACTCCTTTTTCCATCAAATATCTTATTCGTAATCAAGAACCTGCTAATGCACTCGTGACTTCTCTGAAGATGCGAATGTCCATGGGGAGCATTGACCACCAATGCTCTGGTGGCTCGCATGTTCATTTGTCCCTCGATAATGCTATAAATAAAACTTTTAGAATATATGATTATGTACTTTTTTCTGTAAATTATAAATAGAGCTGCATATTTTAATTTTTTTTCCAAAATTTTAGATTTGATATTTTTTTTTAAGTACGGTGAATACTGGATATTTATGTATTTCTCTTTATAACTTTTAGAAGGGTAATTTAAAAGTCATAATAAAATATATACTTGTGTATGTCATATAAACAAATCTTTTATTTGTATATGTCACATGGTGTAATTGGTAAATGGTTTTATTTTTTTTACTAGATTTCGTTCGCTGCTCCGCACGTTTAGACGTAGAAGAGATTACTTAATTTTTTATATCAACCTACCACTCTGTCAACCATCGCCTCAGTTTTGACTTCAGTTCCATCCTCAATTATAATTCTAATCCCGCTCTTAATTCCGATTTCAATTTCGATATTTATACTGGTATCAATATCGATTTTAACTTTGCTACGTACACGCGATCAGAGTCGCGAGAAAAAACTAGTATGTTTATAAATTATAACGTATGCCTTATTCTATATATGAGCTATATTACTGTACAGTTTCATCAAACTCTATTTAGGAGTTTTTGTGAAAGTTTTTGTGAAAGTGTAACAAACATCGATCTATACTTCTTCACAATTTTTTGTCTTTATAATATTAGTAGAGTTATAAATTAATTGGTATAAATTTATATACTTCACATATGACGCACATGTTTTTAATTTTTACCCATTCGTCTCAGAGTGAATCGGTTTTTGGAATTGTTGATAATTTTATAATAATTTTAGTGATGATTTTACGTTAGAAGAATATAATAATGATGTATTTCAAGTGTAAATGCATTACCTATGAAATAAATACATTTTTGATCCAATTTGATTTGATTTATTATGTATATAGCAAATTACAATTTTTTGTCCACTACTATGACAGACTGTCGTGATACGTAACAAAGTTTAATATGGCGCCCCATTCATTGTTAACTACAAGTAGGACTGTAGACGTTGATATCGGTAGTTTTCTGTTTTGTATTAACGAAGCAATGATACCAAATTTTTATATTAACGATTTTCGTGACTAACATAGTTTTCATTGCCATAATTTTGTGTTATTCGTAAAATGATCATATCTCATTCATGCAATATAGTGTTGTAAAATGTTTGCTATGGAAGACAGGTATAGAATTGATATTATTCAGCCTAAAACAGCTAAAACGGTTTATACCAATATCCACTTGGATTCATAAATTGCACAGAGTAAAAGGCGTTGATTTCAGAATTTCACAAAAGGACAAAAACCAATTAAAACACCGTCTACTGTCAACATCCGCAACATCATCAAATAAATGAAAAAACGCACAGTACCAGGTGCGGTGGTATCAAATGACGATTGAATTATACCAGCACGCGCCAGAAATATTTTTAGAACAAGTTACAAAAATTATCAGAAAAGCATGTGAAAGCAACGCCTTTCCGCAAGAATAAGTGGAGACAATTCTAATTCCAATCCCCAAAAAATCTAGACGGCAGTCCTTGAACGACTACAGAAAGATATCAATCCGTAATTCAGCCTTCAGAATTTATGCCTCCTACCTCGTAAACATTTTATATGAAGAAATTGAAGCAATGGGAAATGATCACATTGATTTTATGAGGTATAGATTCACGGAAGATCACATATTTGTAATTTGACGAATTTTGGATGACAAATAGAAGACAGGTAAGCCCGCATATGTACGACAATTCGACATGGAAAAAGCATTTGATTCGGTAGATCTTTGTGCTCTATATAACCTTTTGACAATAAGGGTCAATACTACTTTAGCTAACAGAATCATATCTTGTTTCAAAAAACACATGCCAATCCTATGGCTTATATAATAGATTCTAAGTATAATTAAAGGAAAAGATGTCAAACAAGGACTCTATTCTCACCTCGGCTTTTTATCATGGTACTGAACAACGTCTTAAGAATTTTAGAGGAGCTAATCAGTGAGGTAAGGTTGAGCTTTCCTTTCATGACATACAATGTCATGACATACGATGTCAAACAAGGATTCTATTCTCACCTCGGCTTTTTATCATGGTACTGAACGACGTCTTAAGAATTTTAGAGGAGCTAATCAGTGAGGTAAGGTTGAGCTTTCCTTTCATGACATACAGTTTCATACAAAATCATACAGAACAAGACTGAGACTGAAAGAGAGATTCTGAAAGACATGGTACAAGCCACAAGAAGTGAATCTAGACTTAAAACACAAGAAATCCTCGAAGGTAAATCGATTATCAAAGTCATCAAGATCAGAAGAATATGCTACTATGGTCATCTTTTAAAAAGCGATCAACCCCACATATTTAATTATGATTTAAGATATAATACAACAAAGAGAAAAGTTGAACGTTCTATTTACACATGGAAAGACTCGCTTCGACAAGACTTAAGGTATCACAATAGAAACTAGTAGAAATGGGCCACATTAGCACAGGACAAAACAGCAATTAAAAAAGCTGCGAATTAACTATACCAACTCCCAGAAACGGATTAGCACCACGTGAAGAAAATGAAGAATAAAAATATTAACGGGAGAAACAAATTTATTTCAGATTTCTTGTATATTCATACTCGTATGTATGCGTATATATACATGTTATTGTAACAGGAACTAGGAAGAAAAAAGCACATTAGGGATTAGGACGGCTGTGGATGAACTTTAACAAATCTCAGTAACACCGAAAATTTATAATAAGCAAAGAATATGAAGTAAAAAAAGATTAACTGAAAAAATATATTTAGAAAACAAGAATTTCTTAGACCACATAACAGTTATTACAACAGTAACCAAAAGGAATAGGCCACATTAGCATAGAGCTCTGTAGGAAATAAAAGATTGAGGATGAACGGCACCAACTTCCAGAAACAAACAAGAACGCTCTATTATATTTATTAACACATTATGGTATCCATTACCTATCCTGACTTCAATTCCTGGTGAAAGGTTACACGAATACCGGTTAGCTCTACACTCCTGTCACTTCTAATCCAGACTAAAACCTACGCTTCCCTCCTTTAATTACACTCCTTTCAGTATATCGGCACTTGTTCCTTTCAGTCATTGCAATTGGCTTAAATTTGAGCGATGATGATGGTGATGATCTGTATAATTTGTCAAAGCAGTAAATATTTTAACATATATGAAGTGTACTAAACGAAAATCTCGATCGGTTTGACGTTTCGTTGCATATTAGCTGACTGTACGTTTTAAAACTGAGTTATTCAATCTATTATTATCTTGAGACATATCCCGCGCGGGCGGCACACCGCCGGCGCGGCCGCGTCCCGGGTCCGCGCGGTCGCACGTCGCTTACCGCTCTCTGAGCGATCCACATAAAATATTATTTTTTACCAATATCCCGGACCGAGGTACTCCACGATGGGGTTTATGTCCGGAGACGTGGGAGATTCCTTCGAATTTGAATTATCCGATAGTTTTAGTTTTTACTGGGAAATAAAAGTGTTTTATTTTATTGTGGTCTAAAAGGTTATTTTTAAAGTTCTAAAATTTAGTTTTCAATATGTCGACGGCATACTTAAAAACTTTCGTAAGTATTTACCAATAAATTTTACATGCAAGATGAATACGCACTGTTACGTCGTAATTATAATATGTGGGATAGAAAATATATATGTGTGTTACGTCTTTTATTATTGTGCTTTTTGTATAGATAGTTCACCAAACTAATGGTATTTTTAATGGATACGTAATGTTCTAAATATAGATTTCGATCCGTTTTATGGATAATGAATCATTGAAACATGAATATTCACTGACCCGAATAAACCTTTGCATGCAAATGCATAGAGCGGAGGGCAAGAAGTTTCGTCAAAGGGCGGCTTATAAAATATTATGCCTATATAAATTGGGAGCATATTAAAGTAAATATCGAGCATCCGAAACCAACGACTCCAGCATAAAGCCATTACTAGAACTCAGCGAAGCAAAAGAGGCATTAAAAAAATTGCCTACCGTTTGAAGACTAGTGGGGAAATTTTAGGTAAATAAAATAATTTATAACTATCGTCATGATTTTGAAAATAATTGAAGCTGATATTATGAAATAAATTGAAGTTATCAGTCTTACGTTAATTATTTCATTAATTATGCACTTAAATTTTTTTTTTAGGCGAAAAGTAGGCAAATCGGCTGTGTTAATTATACACTGTACTGACAATATTGGTTATAACAATTCTTTTTAAAAAAGTGGTCAGGTTCATTTATCATTTAATTTTCATTTCACAATTCGTGTCCAAACTCACACAAATATTTCGACAACATTACGAAATCCATCCCATAGCTCTGAGCGGCCCGCGACTAAAGCAATATGAAATATGAAAGCTCCGCGGTCCGCGCCGCGCGCCACATATTGATTGATACCCTGAATGTTTGCTGTAACTCTTTTACGTACCCCGACTCCCTCTGCGTCACTCCCGCGACTTGCCGCGCCCGTTATTGCTGGATATCTTGGATACCATGAATAATTTCGTGGGAGTACCGTATCGAGGCGCTTTCTAAACGTTTAGGTTAAGTTGAATGAGGACTTTGATCGGTAACGTTTTACGATTTGGAACAATGCATTGTTGATTGAAAGTTCGTAAATATAAATAGATTAATGTATGTACTCGTCAAACTTATTAGGTACTACAAATTCGTAGTAACACAACACATAAGGTCGTATAAATTATATTATTAGTGATTTGTTGTACTGAAAAGTAATATATAAAAATCAATATTGCACGCCTCATAAGCGGAGCGCATGAGGTAGTGCTTTACTCTCGCTTTACGAAAAACGAGTGATTTTTTGAACTTTAAATGTCTTTATTTATTACATGTTGCACTTGTAAAATAATATATGCACTCAAACGGCAAGAATAATCACTGATTTTAATATCTGTAATATCTTCAAAACACATTTTGTTATAGAACATATTTTAAAAACTGTTTTAAAAATTTTTTTCGTGGACGTCCGTGTGTCTGTATGTGCGGATCCTGTATGTGGTCACGATAACGAATCAAATACTTCACTAATCGAGTGTTTTTTTTTTCATTCGCTTTAGTATGCATCTGAATAGAAGCCTATTGAATTTCACTGTCTAATTCGATGTAGTTTAATTGATATTTAATAAACAAAATTTTGACGAGTCTTTTCGTATATCTATTTTTTTTTATTAAATCTTAATCTAGAGGACATAAGAAACCCGAAGCGTGACTGTCTTTTTTATTCTGAATATTTAAGTAAAAATTTTGACACCACGGTAAGTATTTTTTTTTTAATTTATTTCAATTTAAAAAAAAAATGACGATTACGGTATAAATTTTTGTTAATATATAGAATTTAGAGTATTGAACAATGCATACCAAGTAATTTGTAATCATTCATAAAGAGTGAGCTCCAGTCATTCGTCGGAGCTGACATACACACTTTTTCTTTAGTAAAAATTGGTTGCCTGTAAAGTCGGTATACGGGCGAAAGTTTTACGTGACAACGACTTTGAGTGGTAAAATCATTTTAATGTGAATATTCATTCGTATAGTAGGAAGAAGGATGAAATAATAGTAACAATTTAAAACATTTATTTATACAAAGAATTATATTTAAAACATTAATTTATACAAAGAATCTCGCACTGAATTTCATATTAACAAAATTTTATTTTTACCTTTACACATACATCGTATTTATATACAAATATACATACAATAACTTGCAATACATTTGCGTACAATGAAACAGCGTTTACTACAACTTAACTTGTTCCTATCTGAGTGGAAGGGACGCGTGCCTTTCACTTTTTATGTCTGTCTCTCTCGCTCTTAGGCGGGCTAACCATGCCCGAGTGGAAGGGACGCGTGCCTCTCACTCGCTCTCATTGTGAGCGCATAACGTGAGCGGAGCGTAACGCAGTTTCTTGAAGTGTCACCCGGCAAACCAATTTATAAGACGTTGTCACGTCAAAATGGAGTAACCGCTATGAGGCGTGCACTTTTGGATTTTTGTTCATATATTGTGCGTTACCATACCGTTAATTCGATTGTGACAAAACTTTGACTTATTTCTTGCACTTGCGCGAAGGTTTTAGACATGAAAAAATACTAGCTTTTGTACCCTACTTCGTCTGCGTATTTGTAGTATTGAACCGAACTACTGAAACGATTCTAAAAACTATTTCACTCATAATAAGCTGCACTATCCGCAAGTAATATAACCTAAGATTTATTTTGACACTAGCATTTACACTGGCTTCGTCCTAATCGAAGCCCTCACCGGTAACGGAATCGAAATGACAAGCGGAACGGGAAGAAAGAATTGTGAGTCAAGATCGAGAGAAATAGAAATAGAGAACGGGGCCTAGGTCGAAGTTGAGTACGGGACTAAAACTATGATCAAGATCGTGACCGGAACCGGAATGAGGAGCAGTATCGAAACCAGAATTAAGAGTGGAACCAGGACCGGGACCGAAAGCGGGATGAGAAACGGAATCTACTTGGATCGATACTGGGTTGGGGATTATCAGCGGAGTCGCTACCGGAATTAGGAGCGAGGCAATCTGGCCTCGAGAGCAGAACCGGGACCGGAACGGAAAACGTGGTAGCTATCGGGATCATGATTGGAAGCGCTATAGAAAAATGAAGGATCGTTATATGTCCACGCGGGCGAAGCCGCGTGCGAAAGCTAGTATGAAAAATCATGATTATGTTAGGCAAGTTTTTTTTAAGAATACTGTTTCATTTTATTGTACGCCATACAAGGAGGCCATTATTACGACAGAGAGTGTTGTTGAATATAATTTAAGACCCACAAAGATTGTTATTTCTTAGTCTTTTTTGGGTTTTGTTAATAGCGTAATGCTTATTAGTTACGTTGGTGCGTCTAGTATATACCAGAATTTTTTGACTAGTTTAAATATTCGTCTATCTGGGTGACCCAATACTTATTATAGGACTTGTGTAGGTATAATGTAATGAATACCATGCTGTATATTGTTGATTACAACGTTCATTAGTAATTAGACTGTTTAAACAAAAACTGCCCTAATGCCTTTATAAATAGCACTATAAAATATTATTTATCTTGTATAGTTCCATTAATTATTCATTTGCGGGTCTGTTCCTTGCGATCCGATAATAATTACTGCAGTAGTAAATATGATTCGCTTTTAACAAGGAACTGTTCCATTTATAATTTTTTTTTTCATATACATTTACTAGAGAGAATCTAGACCTAAGGACGTTTTCGAAGAAATACAAGGTTGATTCTGACACGTACATTTTCCATTTACAACGTACTCGGAGGCATTTAGTAGCATTTCGGGCACTTGGGGAAGGGTTGGTTTTCTTAAAAATTCGCCACGCCCAAGACAAATATTTACGAGAGTTCACGAGGGGCGGAATGAAGAAAGTTTTAAAACTACCCTGCGCTTGTGGCCGTAATCTAAAGCGGCGACAAATGGCGTTCGGACATGACTACAGGCAGTTGACGCGCTCACCGCTACTTCATATTTTTCTTCTATCTTTACTGCTCTAGTTCAAAAATTTGTTAATTTACTTCAAAATTATCCTTCTAAGATATCACATTTAAACTATTTCATTACAGTGTTCATTGATAAATAGAGAACGAAGATAATAAACAAAAAAAAATTCAGTTTTCCATCAATCAATTCAATCAGTCAATCAATAAATACGGCCCACTCCCTCCTTTGATAGATATCCTATTCTTGCTCAAGAGGTCGGCGACGCACTGGGAGACTTCTTTGTTGTTACTTGTGTCCATTGACGTTGATAACGCGTGGCCTATCTGATCTCACCTTAATCTGACATCATCTTAATCTATGATCTTATTTACTTTACGTAATGTTTTCTATCAAAACAACACTTATTTAATCATGAGAAATATTTGAATAATTATAAATATCTTAAAAATTCTAGAAAATGTAATTATAATTTAATTATAAAACCCTTATCTTAAATACAATTTATAATGAAAAATCTCTCATAATTGTGTCATTTTATGTAAATTGCATTATAGAAATTTCCTTTCAAATATAATAAAGAATGCTTATAACTTTTTTAATACTTAATCTTTGGATATCTACTATTGAATATTTATATTATTTTAAAGCATATCTGTGCCTGTATAAGAGCTGTAATACTTTTCAGAAAGAAAAGACACCAAATATTAAATTATATTGACAAAACTTATAAATTTACAAATCATTTCTTCCTCTTAGATTACGCCGCATAGATCACGTATACATATTTGATCACGTAGATCCATTTTTAAAATTTAGTATTTAAGATCCTATTCAATAGAGTGTTTTCAATACCAGCTGACTTCAAACCGAGCAGTGACCATACTGCGATTAATTTTCAGTGCTTAGATACACAACCTACGACATAATAAGTAATTTTTTAACTTTAAAATTGTAATCGCACTAAGTTTTAGAGTAAAAAGATTTACAATCAAAGGTCCTTTTGAGGTATTTTGCCAGACTAAATCTAACACGTTCATCGAACTCACTTTGAAAACGGATCACTTACAGAATCCTTCGTCTTTTCATTCGCCTACTTATCTGGATACCACAGTACCGTATTCCATTGGTCGGCGTACGTGGAAATTTCAAATTTAACACCAGTTATAGAAAGTAATGAGCCAAATGCAGATGTCTTTTAAGAATACGTTTGTTATTTATTTTGATGTCACCGTATGAAGTGTAAAACGAAAACATGTTATAGCATGATTTACAGTGTTACATAACCCGATTTACAAAAACGAACCACTTTGGGAACACCTCGGCACCTGTCTGGCACAGGCATATATTTCATAAATTATTTTACTTAAATTATTCAAATTGCCGTAGATATCTTAACTAGGCTTGAGATTTAAAAGCAGAATTTTAAACTGAGAGATATCATTTTAGGGATTTTGAGAAATTTAAAGATAAAATGTCCATGCCATCGCTTAAGAAGCAAAATCAAAGCTCTATGGAATACGATTTCAAAGGGGTATAATTCGAATCCATAACAGCGATGCGGGAAGTGAAATGATTCCGAAATCGAGCGCGACACGGAATCGAACATCCTACTATTGACGGCCGCTCCACCGCCGAGCCTTAGAGCCTGAGAGAGGGACATCTGTAGTTGAACGATTTGTTCCGACGTCGGGCGCGACGCGAAATTGCGCCCAAGACTGATGGACTCTGAAAAACGCGGCCCCTTTTAATAAAATATTTACGTTCTACCCTCAAAGACAGATTAGGTGTAGACGCGCTCGCCGAAGCCGCCCTATTGCAAAACTTTTCTATTGCAATTCTTTATACCGTTGTTCATGCTGGCATGAAACCTCGAACGTAACAATGAAAAGCTGAGAAAGTATTGTTGACCGTCATTACCTTCCGCAACCTTTTTATTTCAGATTGAGGGCCTATCGCGCCTTAAGGCGTCCACGCGAAATGCGGGCCGAGAGCTGCAAAGGACCGTTGTTATTAATACTACGACAACATCCGAGACTAGTGACGTAATATGGTACAGAACCATTCAATTTGTCTTAAATAGAAAACAATTAGCCCGTCGGCAGTATCGAACCAGGGACTTGGTTCGATGGCAACGCTCTTGATCAAGGCAAGGCAGGCGTGCTTGTTCAGTTTGGCAATAAATATCTAATTCGAAATCAATCGTGGGTATCCCAGCGGCAGATGGTGGTCTTACGATTTCCATAGGAACTCCATAGTCATGAAAATATATATTTGTGCCAAGTCGGCAAACATTAAATGTTGGTATTAATATGACGAAATTAATAATGAAAACCTATCATATTATAATATGTAAGATTCCAGTGAAGTTCATTCGATATTTAGGATATTTTTCATAATGTTTCCCTTTTAAAACGGATTTTTTAAATTTATTCATAAGTTAATTAATTAATACCCAAATCCACTAAAAATCTTTTCCATAAGCTTCTTTAACAATAGAGAACGAATGGAAACTTCTTCTAGGAAAAACGTGTTTTATCAATACAGATATGAGATTGGTTTTTAATGCCCGAAAGAAAAGCTTTTTTAATTGTACCAATTCGTTTTTACATAGATTTTGCTATGCTATTTTTAAAAGGCTAGCTACAAATATCATACATTCAGTAGTTATTTTGGAGTATTTGACCCTTTCTCTGCGGCTTCGTCCGCGGCAGCATTGAATAGATTTCTTCATCTTTCATTTTTAGCAATTTCTCAGTCAATCATAAATCAGATCCCAGTTCTGGTCTCGATTTCAATTTCTGTTCCGTCGTTGGTTCCTATTTGATCATGTTCTAAATTTCAATCCTAGCCTTACTCTAGATTCTGATATTGTTCTCGCTATCGATTCGGAATCGAATCGATATGGAATGTTTCGCTTGAAATGCCTAGGATCGTAATATAAAAATCATATGGCTTTAAAACTAACGGAACCCCATACAAACCCCCTTTTTCACTCTTCCAAAAGAGTAAAATAGGGGTTTCCATTTTTAAGGATCGCTTCACTATTTTAGGAGTCATTCTAATGCGAGCCCTAAAAGAGTGAAATAGTGAAATAATATTTTTCGGAAATACAGACATTTCCAAAGTTTTGAATTAATTCGCGATTCTATGTGGGAATTTTCATAACCTTAACTTCATAAATAATAATACCTCTATAGGAACTTTGTCCTCCTTTTTCTTTCCATTGGGGATAGCATATCCAAAAACCCCTTCTTAATACTTGAGCGTAGGTATTATAAAAGTAAACTTCGTGCAACATTTTAAGTTTCAGTCGTCGTTTCGACTGTGACGAAATAAGTCAACCGGCTTCTTGTTTTAAAGTATAAGATAATCCAATTCAATTTATTATGGATAATCTAACACAATTTGTGTGATCGGATCTTTTGAATTTGGACAAAAGTTTATGGAACATGCTATGCGAATCATTATTTCTTTTGTGAAGGAAGATTATAATGCGTGTGCATGCGCTCGCGCAGGCGGTCGTGAGCGTAGGCGTGGATTCCGGCGCGTTCGGTCGCGACGGTCGTGCGTTATTATGTCCCTGATTTATTGCATCGAATTCTCGTCGGCAATTAGTGCGTGCCTACCGAGCCGCGTTACGGCCGGTGTTTTAAACAAAAATTAGAGATTAAAGATTTATTTGAAAGTTGCGTTTAAATTAGTATCAATAGAGAAATTGAAATGTTTAAAAATAATTTCAGTCCGAAAATATTAGAACTTTTTCACCTAATCTATATTTGTAAACAAAAATATTAATGTTAATTGAACAGTTATATATCGGGCTTTAACAGTAAATTAGTTTAATTTATAGCTAATCCAGGCCAATTTCAACCAGAATAATGACTTGATTAGAGAACCACGCAGTTAATGTGATTTGTAAAGAGAAAAATCTTTGTAATCGGCTATTTCAAAATAAATTATAGAGCATTACTAAGCTTACATAAAAATAAAGTCCAAAACCTAAAGACATTTTTTCCTTAGTATCAATTATAAAGTTAATATGTAATATTCAATGGAATTATGTTATTTTAACAGTCCAATAATTTTATACTCTTATAATACAAATAAAACTAATACTAACGTCACTTAAAAGCTTTCTTATAGGCAGAACTTTATATTAGGAACTTTTTATTCAGTGAATAGCGATAGCCGCGTTTAGTAGTTACTTTAGCACTATTGACTGCGACTTACAGGGCGCTAACTGGCTTGAGACTGCATCAATAAATGTTTTTCTAACACCTTGCAGACTAACATATAAGTTATCGTTTCTGTAACAATGAAATAAAATAATGAGAAGAAATTTATGAGTCAGAAAAGGTTCTCCAAAAGCTTTCAAAGGATATGTGAAGTTTTCTATTCAATAAATCGTCCAGTGTGAATTATCACTTTTTATATTCATATTATTTTTATTAGTAAGAAATATAAAATTAACAAAAAGAGTGACACTCTTTTTGTTTATACATATAATAGTTTTTTAAAAGATTTTTTTTATATATCTGAGTACAAGTTAAATACACATAGAAAAAGATAAACAACTTTCTATAGACATGACGAATTGAAATTAATTTCAGAAACAAGAATTCTTAAACTCGGTTTAAGCTTAGCGACGGAGTTGCTCGCGTCGCTCGCGGGAGCGGATTACAGGAGATTGCGTTTAATCGGCCACGGGGCGACGCCATTTGTAACGGCCGGTAATCCACTCGAACTTCGCTCGCAGTATTTCTAATACTCTATGGTGCATAAATCACTTAGATCGGACCATTTCGTATCTATACCATCGATTTGATTCGATAGACTCGAGAATAGGCCACTTTTCTGTTCGAGCTATGCGAACCGTTGTCTCTGTCAAGATGTAAAATTTATAGTTGACTACTTTTTACGTTGTCTTTGGATCTCAATGATTAGCGAACTGATTGTACGAGGTGGTCAGTAGTATTCCCGTTGAAAAGAAATCTAGATACATATAGAATATTTTTTTTGGTTAAAATTTTTCGTTGTATAGTAAATAAATAAAGCTATTTGCTTCATGTTTTAGGCACCATGTTAAGCCATGGACCTCAAATGTACTTATCGCAATTGCGGCATAAGTTTTTAACGGTCTTGAACTCGCTTTAGAAAAGCATTTAAAGCTTAGAATCCAAGCACTTCAATCTGAAATAAAAAATGCAGAGAATAATTTATTTAATAAAAGATATTGTTTTATTGAATTGTAATGACATTATGTTTGCAATGGAGTAAAGAATATCTGACACAATAGGAAATGACAGATTGTGATCATAAAACCGTCAACTGTAACAGCTTTACGAATAAAGCAATAATTAATTAGCAAATTTTTTTGTCATAGGATTTATTTCCAGATGAGGCTCTTATCACTGTAATAATAATTGCTATTCTATATAATCAATAAGTGCGTTCTACACGATTATTAGTTATGAAGCTAAATACGGAATACATTTTACCGTGAAGAGGAACAACAACGGACTATAAATAAATATAAACTATAAATAAATGTATACTATACATGAATATGGATTATAAATAAATATGGTTCTAAATTAGATCTAGAATAAAATGGTAAAGCGGAAGACCTAAACAATGCAAAGTCCAAGTGCTTAGACAGTCATATTTTGTATTTGAACAATGATTTTTAACATATATGTCAGTGTTTGGTATGGATCTTCTTCTAGTAGAAAATACTAAGTCACAGTTCTCACGCTTTTCCATATTCTGGTGAACCATTTTCGAGTATTCACGTTTCATCACAAAGATTTTATTGACAGTTAAAGAGGCTGAGAGTTGATTTTCAATTTATTCATTGAATCCGAAAAATACTCAGTGATTCTGATTAGGATGTATGCGCCGGGTCACTGTGTTTGTTTTTTGCATGCAGTTTAGATTTCCAGTGGCCATTCCTTCCCATACTACCCTCCGCACGTAACTTTGATACCGCCCGCTACTTGAGCGATAATGGTCAACCGCACCGGACACAGACACGTCCGCACCGTGTAATTTAAATCTAAACGCTTATACATTGTGCTCCAGGATCGTACCGAATGATCTAATCTAAATTGCATGTCGAATTCATCGCTGTACTTGGCCGCATATACAGTCCACTTAAAAAATAATATATATCCTCAAAAAAAGGGAGTGGTGATAATTCCTTACGTGCCGTCTCGCCCTTGCGAGACAATATTTGCCACTCCATAAGGTTTTGCATTAGCCTGTGTCGCTTCACAGGCGAATTTCCTATATATTAGTCAATACGGCTATTGACATCGACCTTTTCTATACGTTATCTGTTATTGGTATTCACATTTACCAATTCTCAAAGAATAATATCGTGTTATATTGTTTGAATATTTTGATGTCTTAGTCTTTTAAGACACGTGTGATGTGTGTTTGTATGAGACATTGAAACACTAAGTATTAGATAGAATCCCAGCCCCTCTTACTTTGAAAGTCGTTTAATTCCCTCCCAGTATCGTGTCATCACTTGCATAGTGTTCTCATAATATCAATTTATCTTTCTTATATTGTGGCGCATCAATTAAACAACTCGTTGTATACGGTTGGACGAATCATCATCTTTCCATACACGCTAAATAAATATAAGGACATGGTATATTCGTATACGGTGAACGATGCATGATACAGGTATACCATACGCCACACGCACACCCAACTATATTTTTACTACAGCGCTCCGCATTTACGCAGCCATAATCCACGCCAGAATAAGACGTTATCTGAGGTAATCTTTGCGGTACAACTGTGAATCGGTGACTCTATTGCTATCTATGCTAATTTTGTATGCTTCAAATAATTATAATTATATTCGCATATTATGTCAATGTTTGTATATTAGAAATTGTTGACAACAACAAATAAATGCGTGAAAGATTTAATTTCTCCGACTACCTTTAGATACCTAATATCTATAATCCGAATTTTGAACTTTAACCGGTCTTTCTAAAATAATACGTATTTTTAAGTTTAAGAGCGACGTTTTCGTATCTATTTACATCTAGTAAGTTGCGCATAATAAGTTGCGTAATTCAATGTACGATACTTGACGATTCCATAAAATATAAGTACATATTCTTTAAAGTATGGAATAAAACCATTTCATACTAATCACATTTTAACATCTAAGTAATTAAAAAACCAATAAAATTTATAGGAGCGGTCTTAATACAAGCCCAATCTCTCAATTCTGTGGGTTATTACGCCGCCGTTCGGGTTCCAAATCATAAAATTCTCTTTTCAACTAGTGATTTATCAGGCCTCCAGTTTTCTCTCCCCTCGCTCTCAAGACGAATATCCGGCTCGTCCGATATCGACGCGCGGGAGGAAATCTTAATCCAATACGCGGTGACAGCGAATGATTTATGCCGGCGGAAGTGATCACGCCGCAAAGATCAGCACGAGGAGCAGACGAGATGGTCGAGAGACGTTTGCCTACTTATCTGATGTAAAAATTGAATCAAACGGCTCCCGTATCTGTAGCTCCATTCGAAAGCGAAACAGGTAAAATATCTAGTGACGTCAGAAACTACTCTTACACTATAAATTTAAATCTATTAGAGAATATTCTAAATAAAGCAACGATGAATAATTAATTTTCTAATAATTACAAATTTGTATCTTAGTAATGTACCTTACATGATACATTCATAACATTATTTCTATTGTCCGTTTCTTCAATAATATAATGAAATCCCGTAGCGGGTATTATAAAAAACGTTTGCACTTATCTAAACCTGTATTTTTCTATATCCCATTTCATTGTTGAGTGTTAATCGCTCTGTCGTTAAGGCTAGCTTCCCACAAGTTTTATATAAGACCAGTTTACTGCCCGCGTCTTCGCTTGCATGGAGATAGAATGAATGCGTTTCCTTCATCTATTGATATTAATTCGAATTATGGATCGGCTTACAATTCTGATCATGGCACTCAACCTGATAGCGATTCTGGTCATTTATCGATTCCAGTCCCAGTTCCATACTCCAATATGACGCTGTTCAGCTCCTCATCTTGCATTCAATTTTTTCGGATTTCGATATCTTGTACGAAAATCAATTATTCGGTAATTTGAACGAAGGCGGGTCAAATGTGAGTATCAAAATAAAGTACAGGCGGAGCCAATGTAGATTTCTATGCATGAAATAATTTTTAGAATCAATGTAGTAGTTCGTATCGATGGTACAAATACGCGTCCCTGACTTGTCCCGGACGAAGTCAGGGACAAATCCTTGTAGTAGGTCCACAAAAACACGCGTATTAATACGTTTATATTAATACGTTTTTTTAAAAAATCAATATTGATCGGTCAATAAGTTTAGGAGATTTGCGATTTTCAACAAACGAACATAATTTATGTATATATATATATATATATATATATATGTGTGTGTGTGTGTGTGTGTGTGTGTGTGCGCGCGCGTGTGTGTGTATATATGTATGTATATGGAGAGAGTAGTAATTAAAGCAGTCCCCAGTGCGGTTTGTGGTTGCCAACGAGCGACGTCACCGATGGAACGACAGAATCCTTATTACGAGGACGATGGCGCTGGAAGTTCTCGAGACATAGAGAGTAGTTTTCTGCCGTGGACGATGACCTGTGTCCTCGGAATTACAGTGCTTTTGGATTTCCAATCTTTGAACTCTTACTCAGTAAACGAATGGCAAATTGTCAACAGTTGTTTTTTTTAATAATCTTTCCCTCAAAGCGACCGTAAACTGATTACGATGTACAAGTATTGAAGAACAGTGCCGATACCTATCCGTAAAATCATTCTTGACGATTCAAGCAGTTAAATAAACCTACTGAGCTCCTTCCGTACGTCCGGTCTCAGCTTGTCCTCGAAGGACGATATCCCTAATTAACCCCGCCCCTCCTCGCCGAGTAGGTACCTCAGTCGCGGAACAGTTTAGTGCCTACCGTTTTTCTATCAGCAATATTCGACACGCGCGTCACAGCGCTCAATCCACTCAGAGGCGCCGGCCGCACCTGAGCGCGCAATCGCATTACGTACACTCGCCGCGCACGGCCGGGAACTAACCGAAATAGTGGGCGCAGCTGGGTGTGTGTATGTACGACGCCCGGAATGGATGAAGGCGTGCGGTGTTTAAGGGAAATAATGAAAAAGGGAGAAGTAGCGATTAATATAATAATTAATATAATAAATAATTGATTTAGATACACGGGTACTGTGCAGTAGAGACGGATCGTAGATAATTTCTCATTTATCCTTTTTTTTCACTCATCTAACGCTCTGACTGCATTCGAATTTATTTGGAAGTCAACGTGCATTATGTGATATATTTTTGTCCTGTGCTTTGAAGGCCTACGACGTATTTTATCTATGCTTAGATTCTAGCGAAAACATATTAATAATAATTCGGAATTAGAAGCCGGTATAAGAGAAACAGAACACATCGGATTTGTTGACGCTCAAATTGGGGCTCTTTTATTATCATACAATGTATACTACATTTGTAAACTTTACTAGATCGAGTCTTGTTTTCTTTAAAACTACTTTTTTAATGACACATGGAATATTGAATTGCGAAAATAAATTTCAAAGATGAAACGAAGGGCTATGAAGGAAGCAAAGAATTCAAACAGTTTATTTTCATGATATTATAGAACATAGATATGTATTTAGAATAAATAATTTATGTGTGAGTAAAATCCCACATAAGCCAACTGCGCCGTTGTCGCTTCGCGGAGTTCGCGCCGCGCGTTATTTATGAACAGTCACCGAGCTATGTAATAATCTGAGGAAGGATTTAATTTGTCGGACTGATTTCAGGGAGTGCGAGCGGGACGCGGGCCCGCGCGCGGCGTGGGTGCGGGAGAGGGACGGCGGCGCGTGAAGCCGTGAAAATCGTTAGCGGTCCCGGCAGACGGCGGCAATAGAAAATCGTGGCCCGGGGAATGTAGATTTATATTCGGGGCCTTTTTCTGGGCGCGTAAATAAGGGAAAGGATTTGTTGTGTGAAGTTAGGCCGTGGTTTTGGGCGCCCGCGCCCGCCGTCGATTTGTCTTCGCGAACATCCACCGGGCGCCGGTGCGCGTGCACACCCGTGAAATGCATTCGGAACGGCAGGGCATTATCGCGTCGCTAAGTGGACGCCGTGAAATATGTGCGTAGCAGTCTAAAAAAACTGTAATTAACTGTATAGAGTTCAAAAACAACCGGTAATATTAAATTGTAATTTTCAGCTGTTTAAAACGAAACGTTACCTTGACGAACTCATGTTATTCAAATTAGGGTACTTGACGTAATACTTATTTGAAATAATCCATATATTACCATAATTCTAAACGCTTGCCTGCAACATGCATTAACATGCAGCATGCAACCCACCGCTGACCCTCGAATCTGCCTCTCCACTACGAATCTCTATCCAAATGATTGAATATTGATTCCAGAGGATTGACAGATATCGAACACCTAAGCAAGTGTTATTTATTATTATAATTATCTAATTCCGCCAACTATTAAATTGTTTAGTTCTACGTACGTTTCATGCCAACAAGGCACATCTTCAGGAAATTGCCGACAGTCACATCCACCAGGGTGCAAGGAGCGTTAAAACAACCAACACAACCTCGTTAGACAGGCCGCTGTCATGCAATGGTCAAGAGCGACGAAACATTATTAAGACAGCCACAGATCACCACCGATAGACATGCTTGTCAAATGTCACAGACTAACCATCACCAACATTACCCAAGTAGTTACAGGCAAGCGTCCAATAATGGCAATTTGTAAACGTCAATTTGGTCGTTGAGCATATTATTATTATCTTTATGTTTTAAAATTTCGAAGGATTCCAAAACATTCAAACGTAACCCTTCTCACACACATGCAAGACATCGAATTTGTGATCATTATTGCTTATGACCGGTTTCTAATAGATGTTTAGCAAAATGGGATCTGTCTGATTTATTATTTTAAAGGCCGAAATATGTTCTTTATATCTTTTTTCAAAGCAACGTCCGGTTTGTCCTATATATATTGATTTACAGTCATCACAAGTTAATTTATAAATTCCAGATTTTTTATTATTGTGTAATTTATCTTTATTGTTACATAAAGTTTTCAAATTATTATTTGTTTTAAAGTATTATAAAGAAAAGTATCTATCCAACACAATCTAAAGATCAAAAGAATAATAATATGCTCAACGACCAAATTGACGTTTACAAATTGCCATTATTGGACGCTTGCCTGTAACTACTTGGGTAATGTTGGTGATGGTTAGTCTGTGACATTTGACAAGCATGTCTATCGGTGGTGATCTGTGGCTGTCTTAATAATGTTTTCGTCGCTCTTTGACCATTGCATGACAGCGGCCTGTCTAACGAGGTTGTGTTGGTTGTTTTAACGCTCCTTGCACCCTGGTGGATGTGACTGTCGGCAATTTCCTGAAGATGTGCCTTGTTGGCATGAAACGTACGTAGAACTAAACAATTTAATAGTTGGCGGAATTAGATAATTATAATAATAAATAACACTTGCTTAGGTGTTCGATATCTGTCAATCCTCTGGAATCAATATTCAATCATTTGGATAGAGATTCGTAGTGGAGAGGCAGATTCGAGGGTCAGCGGTGGGTTGCATGCTGCATGTTAATGCATGTTGCAGGCAAGCGTCTACTATGGATTTCCGCGAATTAACACCTCATACAATACAATAATTCTAAACAACTAACAATTATTGAAATAATATTATAATAAACAAAGTATGTGTTTTTTATATATTATTATTTCAATTCAATTCAATCCTATAGGTTATCAGGCATATATTGTTACTACCTCATTTTTTATCGCAAATCAATATTATTTACAAAGGTCGTCGACCGTAGACAATTGATCGCTGAGCTGTCATTGCAGCGTTTGGTGTTACTGTATTCAGAAATTAATCGATTCAAATCAGCGATATTATACGGAAATTTATAATTGATATAAAATCGATATTGGATCGATGTCACGCTATTCAGGCAACACTGTCAAGACATCGCAATATATGCGACGTAATTTTAATTATATGAGAAACTAGAAAATGCTTTGTTCCATATCAGCAACAGATTTGATTTTGGATATTTTTGTAATTTTTTGACTAATTTTGATTGATAAAATTTCGAAGATTTGATCATATTATGTAGGTAGAAGTACGCTGTGAGTTATTCTTTCTAAAAATCACGTTGGGTCGCATCCGCGTGGGTGACACGTCTTTGTACAAAAATGGGTCAAGTCAATAACATTTATAACTTAGGCATAGTTACATTATAAATTTTAATTACATTATAAAATTATTTAAAAATATGTTTCCTAGTCGGGGTGTTTCAATTTTTTCAGTATAATAAACATTACGTTGTATATATTATAGTCATAATCCCGATATCGGTCCCATTTTCAATTCCATATCAGAAGGATCCGTATTATTACACCGAAAACACGCTTAATGCGCTACTTTTTATATTATGAAACATCTCATTTATGCTCTTGATCCTGTTACCGATCCTGCTTGTGATTCTAATCCCAAACTTATCTTGAACTTGAACATTGTTGTTATCGATAGTCAATTAGCATAAATAAAGAATTCGTTCTACGATAACGCAAGCGAAGCCGCGCGAAAAAGTTAGTATCTATCAATTAATTATAGCCTAATATTTTTCTAATGTATAAGTGATATTACAGTAAAGTTTCAGCAGTCAAAACGTGACTGAGCAAAAAACATACAAATATAATTATTTTCTCATTTATGATATTAGAAGAATACAAAAACTATTATAAATGTAAGGGATAGACAGCTATGTGTGTGCTAACAAAGAGTACACATTGGAATAGAGAGATCATCAAGTTTTGTTGCTGAGATACACTAATTTCCTTTTTCTATAAGGTAATAAAATTTCTCAAAAATCATTGAAAATAAAGAAAACTCTAAGTACAAAATCATAATAGGCATGATGACAGATTTTGAAAGACATTTTTATTATGTTCTTAAGCATCTACTATTTCCAAAAAATATAGATTACTTTTGTAATAAAGGTTTTTTTTTTTTAAATAAATTCTGTTTTAATTATGTTTATAAATTAGCGCCAAAACGGTGCCTGGTGTCATGGCGTCTGCTCGTGACGCCACGTCTATGTATTTGGATTGTAAACACTGGGGAGTCAAAGCAACAAATCAGATATATTTTATTTAGAGATGAATTCGACAGTGTACAAGTGGTGTGCGGTTCCTCAGTGCGTTAATACGTCATTAAATAACCCCTAACAAATTGTTTGTTTACGTACCACTTAACAACATAATAAGGTAAAAGTGGTTTAATGCACGGCGAGATCCAGAAGTCATAAACCTAAATTTTTTTCTGTGAAGATCATTTTGAGGTAAGTTGTTACTTTATATCGTATATTTTATTTGGTGTGTGAATTTTATATGTGATTTAATATTCTCATGTGATAATATTAAATCCGCCGACAAAGCGAATACAATAGCGTAAAAACTAAATCGATATCTTCATTAGATCAGATTTTATGGTCAAAAATAAGTGGAGACCCATTTCTAAATATTTAATATGTTATATAATACAAACATTATTTAAATAACATAACCTCTAACACTAAACATATCAAGCGGTGCTTTTTAAAATAGATTTCATATTTTAAATGATTGATTTTAAAGTTTATTAATATTTTACTTAAATTATAGTTTTGACATTTCTAAATTCTAGTCACAAAAGTGTTTGTTTGATCCTAGAAACTCCTCCAGCATTAACAAATCTACTCTAGGCAAATTAGAGCTGTTTGCCTTGGTAAATCCTTTTTCCATGGCTTATTTTTTTAGTGAGAATACAAAACGAAGCAATAGATCGATAGGAATCACGAAATACTGTTTAAATACAAATTAAAACAATGAATAAGTGTAACGGTCGTTGAGTTTCGTACGGAATTTATGTGATAGCGTCAGTTTGTACAAAGGCGTGACGTAATTCAATTTGATTGCTGTTCAAATGAGAATGGTGAACGTCTGAATTTTGTAGTTTTATTTTAATAAATAAAATAATAATCTCGCCTTATTAATGACAAAAAATATTTATTTTGTTATGTATTAATTGTTTTACAGTAGATAAACATATTATTTTATTAATTCTTATTTACTGTCATCTTGCCTCTTGTACCTCAGCCGCTAATACCAATAACTGACACAAACTATTTTAATATGCTGTGGTCCCGATCCTATGAGTTTGGTGACTTACCTACCTGTACTTGGTACAAAATAATTTGGAATTGAGACCTATTTTTTTATTCAAGGAATATGCCACCCATTAGACTTGACACTTCAATTAAGGCCTAAAACAAAAACTATTCCTAGTATAATATTAACTAATATAACCAGATCTAGACTTGATGTGCGGTGGACGTTTATTGCAATTCCCTCCACAGAACTGTACAGTTGATGCGTATAGACCAGACTCACTTATCGAATTTAATTAAAAGTAGCACAGAAAATTAGAATAACATAATTAAACTTCAAGAATGATTAAATTATCGCTTTAAAAATAATTAGTTATCAAATTTAGGGTTTCGAGGAAAACTTTCCTTATCACTTAATCCCGGACAAAGGCACGGTTTTTGAAAAGCTTATAAGTACCTATATACCTACGTATATGATTACCTATACAATGTTAGACCATGCAATTTGTATAGACATGTAAATGAAATTATGTATATATCTATACAAACTGCTTAGTTTTAATCGTAATTTTTATTTTAACTAAAAGTTTGGAATCGTGACTGCTAATTCTATGAATATAAAAATGTAACACATACACAAATTACATTTACGTATGTGTCATATCTTCAGAATTATACAAAAAATGATTTTATTTTGAAACATAATAAAAACAAACGCGGAAAGAGGTGTACATTGATGGAAAGAAATCTATAAGTTCCTTAAAAAACTTGAAGACAGAACTTGAAAGATCTCTTGCTAAATGCAACATCTTAGAGATTTTGAAGTGTAAAATTTTGGTAAGACGTTATTACTTAATGATAATAAGTAGGCCTCCTAATATTTCATTAATACACTGATTGCCCCCATCTATACTTATGTTTTGTAAAATAAATTACACAAATTATGCCAAAATTAAAAACAGCAAAAACGAAATAAAAATCCATACGAAACGTTTTCATGATTTTATAATAGACACACAAAGTAATTCAAATTGCAAAGCAATTGCTTTGAGTCACTTCGTGTGTCTATTATCAATCATTTTAAATAATCATGTCAAATATTGTATGATATTTTTACAGAATGACGAAGTTGGATCTTCTAAACACTATAAATACCTACAGTTGAATAGCAAACATGGGTTTGTATCTGTTAGGTAGATTTTTCGTCTGGTTTAAAGTTGGTGTAAGGGTGTATGTATGAGACGCACGAAATTCTGCCGCTGTGAAGTCAGCTACTAAAGCATCGCAATGGCTTAAAATAGAAATACGCGGGGAGAAGCAGGCAGGGTTGGGGGGCGTTAACCTCATTGCATTGCATCATTCGCAGAAAATTCCGAGCGTCAGAGTTTCGTGTGTTATACTGTACGTGGATGGCGAGCACCGGTCCTGCAGAAACCTAAACGACAACTGCACCAGGACTTCGATTCGCCGATTAAAAAACAGCTAAATTTTTAGCACACATAATCGACGAGCTTATATGGAAAAAAAAATCATGGATGTCAACGAAGCAAGAGAGATACACAGCGATAGTGGCATCTGGAAATCTGTAGTCTCTGCTTGTCTTTTTGGAAAATACGTGTGTGTTTATAACAATAATAAATTAACAGGGTTAACTGTCAATTGCTAGAACTTATTATGCTGTAGTTTTATTATTGTAATTATATTACAAGAGCGGTGCGGGCCGAAAAGTTAACAGTGTTGTCTTTGATTTAGAATATTCTGGGTTCTAAACCACGATCGCGAGGGGCGAATAGACCATTGATTCAGATTTAAACCGCTAGTGTCGCGTCTATCAGAGAATTTTACATCGTCGGTCTTCGACGTTATTACCGCGTCGGTGAGGACAATGGACAGCAGCCCCAATCTGCACTGCGTCGACGTAAAGTACTCAAGGTCACAGATCCTCGATTCGATACGACAAGATTGTGGGAGGGAGACGAGAAAGCGATTAGTGAAGTGTTACTCACTGGCCGTCGTACTTCAGCACAATGCCGGAACTTCTACAGAGCACCAGCCCTGCCCCCCCCCCCCCATACGTATCTACAAACAGCTGCGAATACGCGGGTGCGGCTCTCCGTTGACCGCCGCCTGTGAACAGACATTTATTTACATTCATATGCAAATTCACCTTATATTAAAATTTCTAAGCGTCAACAATGTACTTCGCATGATAAAATACTTATTACTGTGACTTGAACTCTTAATCTTAATATTAAAGAAACTGAAACGTCATTTTCTAAAAATAATAATTTATCTATACTTACTTAAAATATAAAAGATTTTTCTTCGAATTCGTTGATATTCTTCTTTACTCCATAAATTGGATTTAGAAAACCAATGTTAATTTATTATTAAATAGATTCTTAAAGATGCACACAAACCTTTTGAGCAGTTTTGACTCTCTTATTTACATTACTTTAAAACTATAAGTTTTTTCTCAGCTCTACAATAAATCTATTTTAGGAATTCTGGTTATAAATTTTAATTTTTGTAAAGTCTAAAAGAAATCGCTATTAAGTTGAAAAAATAATTAAAATACAAACGAAAAAAAAATGTATTGAATCACCTTTTAGCCTAGTCGCGATAAGGTGCAAAAAGAAAAACAGCAACTTTCTAACTAACTAGTTAGTTATCGTAAATAAAGTAAATCACTAAAAATTAAACGTTCTTAGAAAACGCAAGTAGGTGGAGTTTTTAAAAAAACCGGCGAAGTGCGAGTTGGACTAGCGCATCGAGGGTTCCGTACAGATCTGTAGGTACATAAGTAAAAATTCACCAATCACGACAATCGAGTCATAGTTATGGTATTTTTATTGCAAAATGAAATCCATAACATTACAATGTTGAAAGTTAGATGAGCATAAATTTAAAACAAAGGTCTCTATCGTTTAAGTAGTGCTTTATTTTATACTAACAAATATAATTTATTTCATAATATAACTGAAATACCCACACTAGCCTTGCAGCAGTCTTGCAAAAGTTCTTTTATCAAAGTTATTTATTTACAAAGTTTTTCAGCCACTATTTAGAAGTCTGGTTCAAAAATTCTTGATTTCATCTCTTCCTCACCCACTCCCATTCGCTGCCCTTTTCACTGTTGCTTTCCTTCCTCCTCTGATTCCATGTCTCCCTTTCTCCTTTTGTTCTTGCCACTTCAATCTTTTAGTCCCGCCCTGTTTTATCTGAGTTTCATTAAAATCGACTGTGTATTGTCGAGTAAGTAAACTAACACTTAGATAGGCATCGGTTTCTGAATAATTAATAAATTAGACTCTTACTTCAACGGCAGGATAAGTATAAGACAATCGAATGCCCATAACTTGGGCGTGGTTTCTGAACCACGTCCTCTTCAAGTCCTCTTGGACTTGAAATTTGGTGGTTGATCGATGAAGAGTGTTGCTCTCTAATCAGAAGGATTAGATCTAGATAGAATCTGCCGGATTCAAAACCTAACCACGGGCTAATCGGCCAATGGGTTTTGACTAAAGTCAAACTAAACAACTCGATTCGCGTTTCGGAGAACACGTCTGGTCTTTGGTCTCGAAAATCGTCACCACATCGGCAGTAAGGGCTGGTAGCATTTTCCAGTCCGCATTGTCCGCACAGCTTAAGAATTAAGCCTTCAATCTGGTACAAAAATATTATGGGAGAGTTTACATCAATATTGGGTATTGTGCTTTAAACTAGGTTTTAATCACCAGGGAATTAGACGGTAACTCATTTATGGTGGCTTAATGCAGTTCGAAGGCTGCTGATGACATCGATGACCAAGGAACCGAGCGCTAAACGTGGTCTCTGAGGCACAAAGCATGTGATTTAATTTGACTCGAGTTAAAAACTAATTGATCAAGTTGCTTGTGGTCAGCATCGAACTCAGAGCGCTTCCTGGTCTGAAGACAATAACTCTGAGCTGCCACGAATATTGTCGCACATCACATATCACATGGTGTGATATGTGATGTGGATTTCTACTCAACGATGGACAGATAAGAGCCGGCACAAAAAAAATTATTAAGCGTTATTGGAAACATACGTTTTTCTTATTAAAGATTAATGTAATAAATCTACAGAGCAGTTTTATGAACTGGTGCAGTTATTAGGTAATACAAATATTTACTACCTATATATTTCTCATAAAACGAAAAAGCTTAGTTGAGTTTTAATAAAATTTTCCCTATTATCAAACCCTAGGATCCCTTTAGTTTGCTATAGTTAATTACCCATCCTCAATTTCGCTAAACCGGCGGGCAGAGGGCGCGAGGAGCGATTTCGTGTGATTAATTATCTCGCGTTGAACAATAGCCGGCGCTCTTTGTAACGTCCGGGGGAAGCCTCACATAGGAATTTGCGTGATGATGTAATTGTGTTATGATGATTTGTATTGCGTGAGCTATGTTATGCAAAAAAGTCAACCAACATTTTGAGATAGTTAAAACATTAACGGTTTTTTTTTTAAATATAAAAATAATTCAGTTTGAAAAAAGTTTTGTAGAAAGTTGAAACAAAAATTATATACACATGCTTGTTAAAATTTCCATTAAATTTTTTTTAAGAACCGTGTTGGAAAATCGATGGTATTGTATGGTCATTAAAAAGTAACCAATAGATGCAATTATAATACGTTATTTTATATAACATTATATACAAAATAATATTTTAAAAATCTTCATTTAAAAAAAAAAAAATTAAAAAATCTGTTATCACACACTTCGATCGATATTCTTAAAGAAAATAAATATGGTCTTGAGAGCGATCTCTCAAAATAAATTTTAATTTCTCTTATTCTTACTTTTTTGAAGGAGAATTTTAATGAATGTTTCAACATAGCATGTTATATGATATGAATAGGCACTGTATACGTAGGTAGTCATACACTCTGCATTTAGGTATAAAAAAAGTTTCACGTTCTCATAATAAAATATCTAATCTGACAATTTAGATTTCATATACCGACCTCTTAAAACATCTATCATTATTTTCTTCAGCAAAAAAGGCCAACCTTGTCTCGTCATAAGGGGATTTCGGTCGTGTTAGTCATAACAAAGTAACAGTTAGTAACCCTACACTCATTAGGGTAAGTTCGAGCCAACACTTGTCCCGGGCTGTTCTCGTTATCCCGGCCTCCATTTGTATCCCGCAACGCGGCCTAATCCCGGGATAATCCGGGATCACGAATCATGACACTATTGTTGTAAGTGTGAAACCGACACAAATAGGCCTACGGCTTTGCGCGCCCCCCTGCGGGCGTGATAAATGGAATTGAGTCGTATATTTGCGTCGGAAAGTTTCTTCTTCTACTTCATTATAACTGGAGTTACTGAATTTTATTTATACAGGCGTGTGCAATGGAATATGAATTTTAATACAAATATAAATAGAGAATAGGTTTCATTACAATATTATTCAATTTATTGTAAAAAGAATCGTGTTATAGTTAAAGCATATATTTGTTTAGTCATGTGGCAATATGTTCCGAGAGACATATTTTCTCTTCAGCTGCACATGATATGGATGCAAAGAAGCACAAGAAAATAAGCACTAGTAGAGATATCATCTAATAATTCTATGTACTAGTAGTTATTTGTTTAATTTATCCGGTATTTACTGTTGGATGTTACGGACTATATGTATTTGGGAAATCAGCTACGTTACAACAATGGAGTTTTTATTAAAATTCGTACGTTTGTTCAAAAGTTGATATCTAAAAAAAAAAATTTAGACCAAGAAAATGTTTCAGCAAAGCTTCGTTTGTTGATTTGTTAATCGGTTAAGACATGTAATCCAGAAAATTGATTAGAATAGTATAAAATAGCGAAACAATGACTTTAAGAACGTTGTAAATTTTATCGTAGTTTCGACTACGATTTTAAATATCGACAATTGACGCTATTTTAAAATAATTATGAAGTAATTAGTAAAGCTGAAGAAGCGTGCCAACTTAAAAAGTACGTGAAAAGACTAAGGAACACCTATTTCCTTGTGTTTAAAATATTGTGAACCTACAATTTTACACAAAAACCTACGCGATGGTTGAAAAATAAATTAATACAGATGACATTTAATATATGACATTTAACTGTATGTAGATTAACTGTTGTTGCATGATTTTCAAACTGAATATCTTGATTTAATTCCTAAATTAGTAGTAATAACGACACAAGCTTAAAGCTTTGTAGTCTAAAAGCGCAGTCGCTACGGCGCTCTCGGGACGGAAAAAATTGTAAACGCTTTCGAACTGCGTTTGGTGGAGTTTGACACTTTCAACTACTCTCCTAGTAGTTCTAAGTTTTATTGCTAAATATTTATATGAAGGCTGCTTTGAGATTTTAAACAACTAGAGATGCCAACATCCTTCCTCATACCTTGATTCAACTTTAGAAGCTGAGAGAGAAGTTTATAGCTCGAAGCCCTTCACGTGGCCCGGAGTGAGTTGGGGGCCATTAAGGACCCTCGTCATTAATGTGGATGTCTGTCCGGAACCAACAGCTTACCGTAAGTTCTGAGACACGGAGATATAATATAACTTAGAAATTTAGAAGTCGATTCGCCCATTCACCTGGAGGTACCAGATTCGATCTGGTACTTTACTATCTTTGTTTGCTGGTTAGGAAGTGATTATATGGTTCTTATGGTTCTTATGGTTCTTATTGTTTGTTATTGCAATAGAGAATTTAGATACTGAAATAAATTCATACTGCTTTTGATCGAATATTTTAGCCGACCATATACGGTTACACGGTTTAATAACCTTTTGAAACACATAACTTCTTAAGTAGTTCCTGTAGCTGTACATAACTTCAGATTGTTGAGGTACAAGTAATATTTTACGAGGTATTATCCATTAAAATATGTTATTTTGCTTCGGATATCGTCTTAAAACAACGTAAAATGCATTAATAAAAAGATAATTAAAGTAATAAAAACATTAAGCCATTTTTTTTATTGTATTATGGTTGTTATTATATGTATTATTAGGATTACACAAATAAATAAAAAAAAAAATGTTTGTGAGCAAGTATCTTAAACAGCAGGTTTCAACTTGCGGAATGTTTTGTAAAAAGTAAACTTCATGATGCTAATAATTATCTATCGACGTAGATTCTATTAAAAACCCTTCTGAACTATTAACATCTATAGCAATAATTATCAATTAATAGTAACGTAATGATAATAATATTAAATAATTCATAATAACGGTAAATCTTGTCAATTATCTTGTTATAAAAGTGCATTTGCTAGTTACCTTATCATAATCATTGAGTTTATGGATACTGTTAATACAATTCATATACAATTTCGTGTAATCCTTGTGTGATCCTTCAAGTACAGTGTTGTACTAGAAACAGAATAGTAAATGTCTTATTAATAAATAAGGCTCTAGTAGTACTTTTACGTACAGTAAACTCATAAGTGAGAACTACAATATAATCAATGTTTCAAATACATATTTTTTTTCAAACATAAATATGACTAACTTGTTTGGAAAGAGGTATATTTACTAGTATTGCGATGTAACATCAGACATGCGCATGCTGCCATTTATAAAATAAAGTTTTTATGAGGCAATTAACTTTTAAGATCGGCAGAAACGTATGACAACGAAAATAAAAAAAATATAGTATAATATGATTCCATAAATGAAATTATTGGAAGGAAATTTTGAATAAAATAAATTTAACTTATGAGTCAGCAATTACAATGGCCACAGAATTCTACTATATATTACGACAGATAGTAAATTTCATTATAATTCCTTAGAGAAAAAAAATTTATATTTATACTCGCTTATCTATCCGTACATCTGTCAATATTTGTATCAATCACTCCAGTACATTTTGCTAGCATTATATAATTACGGTAAAATATAATTTTAATATATATTTATATTCACATACTAAAGAGGTACATATCCACGTACCCCCTAAGTACCTACGTAGCCTATGGATCTCCGGCGTAGGCTTGTTGATATATTTTAAAATATCGAATTCACGATATATCGATATTTTTATATATATCAACATTTGAGTTTGATATATTGAAAAAAAATATTGATATTTCGATAGTTCGAAAAAAACAATCGTAAGTCGGTTCCAAAATGATTTATATAGTTTATAATTCAGTGTATTTATTAAATAAATTAAATTACGAATGTATGAAAATGTTAGATTCTTAGTAATTATTATTGTTTAATTTTAATAAAACAATTATGCGTACCAATATTTCTCAGTGAGAGTTTTTAAAAATACTCGTTGTTTTATATGTTCAGCTGCTTGACTACTACAATTATTAGGCACTAAAAATTTGATTGCAGAAGCAATTGCTTCAGATGCTACAGATGTAGCAGAATAAATTAAATATTTAACAGCTACTTCTGATAGCACAGGAGTAAAATGTCCAATATCGATCCAAAATTTTAGTGCATTTGATAACCTTGAAATATTTAGCTGATCTAAATAGTGCTTTAATTCAGCAGGCATTGTACCAAAACTTACTGCTAGGCATCGGATTATAGTTTTTCTTTCATACAAAATTACATTTTGTTTTAAGACAATATGCAAATAAATAACTGAAATGAGAAAAAACATAACATATTGCAAATAAAATACGGTATATTAAGTTTATGATTATATTGTAGTTTAAAGAATTGGCTGGAAAAAATGAAAATTCAAAACTTTTTTAAGAAAATCTCGACCGTCGATATATATATTTCAATATCGAGCTATCGATATACCGTCCAAAAAAGTCTAATTAATAAATATCGATATTTCTAAATGATAATATCGATATATCGATATTTTGTCAACAGTTCTACCCTAGTATCGTACGTACCCCCCCGGGTAAGTACGTAGCCTCCTGAGCACGTATGATACCTGAGTACGGGCATCGTATATATACGGGTAATGTGTCTAAATGAAAACATAATGTTCTTCAGAAGAGAAGACTCGGATATCTGTGCATTTCAGGTTTACTAATAACTGATAATAAAAATCGTGTCACTAAAAACACCCCCTTTAAAGTTTAAATAATAATAACCTATAATTTAGAAACACCAGTGTTTGCGAAAACAAATTAATACTGCTGTGAATGAAAAGGTATATTGATTCTGTTGTCTGATATTTTTGCGTAAGACTAGTTTGATTTGTGGGGTATTAAAGCCTTTTTTTGTGTTTTTCAAAACAGTAATAAAACCAAAACACACATCAATAAAATTGTTCGCCCATTTCATAGAGGGTACCTACATTTTACAATTACAATGCATACAATTTAACATAATGCAGGTTAATTACAATGTATTAATTTAAATAAGGAAGCTAGATAACAATTGTGGTACAAAACAAGTCTGGAATGAGCATACTGAAGAAGAAAAATTTAATAGTTTATATTTGTAAAATTGAAAGTATATTAAATATGGCAAAGTGAAATTGTATCACATTAAAGTTAAAACAAACATCGAATCTGGAGTATCTGGGACGTTTCCTTAAAATGTGCAGTACTGCTGACATTCATAAGCGACATGTGATAATTCCCTGCGGCTGCCATTTTGGAAAATATCAATTGAAATCTTAAATAAGATTGAAATCGTGCTATTTAATATTCGTATTATGATTTAAGATTATAAAAAAAAATCTTTTAAACAAGTCTAATCGAGGATGTAACCGGACAAAATTAAAATGCAATTGTGATGATCTTTCAATATACTTAATGCGCTTTCGACGAATGATGAAATTTTTTAAATGATATTAGGTAACATTTTCGTTATTACATTACATTGAGTTATTTTTACAAGAGCGCGTATCAAATAACAATAAATAAAATCAGCACATGCACTTACCACTTTTGATTGTAATAAAAAACATTTTTCCACAATCATAACCCGTATATTTTCCCACACATTTGTTGTTCGTTTGACATCTATTATCCCCTCTTTTTCTTCCATGGCCGTGTCATTTTGTTTAATATTTATTGCCAGTATAAGAACTTTTACTAGATTTTAATAGCAGTTTAGAATATTAATGCCTGAAATGAACTCGAACTTTATCATATGTGTACCAAATTTTGGAATTGGTCGGTCCAGTATATTCAGAGTAATGTTGACAGACGGGAAGATAGACACTCATGAGTGTTATAAGGATTTCATTTTTGTCCGGACATAAGGAACCCTAAAAATGGCAAGGAGTGAATGGAGTAAAGAAATAACCTGCATACGGGTCGAAGGGTTAATGTTCTGTACCGATAGGTTCATTAGTTTATAACTAATGTTTGGACAAAGAAAAAAATCGTTTTAATTAGGTATATATTATACAATTATTCGACGCCAAATTATTTGCTAATAGTTTGAGTCTATTTATCATTTAAAACCCATACACAATTTACTATTTTCTTTTCAACGTCTATGAAATCTTTTATTTAATTTAATATCTATGAAAATTGATTTTTTTTTATAAAATTGGGAAAATAACGGAAATCCAGTACAAATAAAGGAAATCCAATTTTCTCAAGATCGTGTTCCGATTCGAAAACCTTTCCTAACTCTTGAACGGATTAACCGATTGAAATGCATTTTGCAACATTCGAAAGGGGTCTACCCAACTTAGACTTCCTGAAACGTCAACCTAATGCCGTTGGGTAATTTTGAAAAATCTCAAAAATAAAGTTTTCAAAAAATGTTTTTTTTATAACTTTTAGTTTTAAATATATAAAAGAAGTAACTATTTTATCGATCAATAGCAAAATTTAATCAGCTCTTTTTCCCAAATAGTTGCATAGACTGCTGCTAAATGGAAATCGATTGATCTGTTTAAGAGATATCGTTGGAGAAAAATAAAAAAAAAAAGTGTTTTATAATAATATTTTGTAAACTACTCTACCGACAAATTCCAAAATTAGTCCAGTGGTTTTTCTTTAAAAAAAAAACAGGGTTGATCGTTGCTAAATGCATTAAAATCGATTGATTTGTTCGAGAGATATATCTCGTGAGATATATCCAACTATAGTCGGAGAAAAATTTTTCTAGAAGTCCTTTTTTAGAATATTTCTTAAACTACTCGATCGAGACATTAAACAATCTAAATAGCTATTCTCCTTAAAAAACAGCGTCGATCGCTATACAAACGTGCGTAAATACAAAAAAAAAAAAAACAAAAATACATCAAAATTGGTTTGTTCATACGAGAAATATCTTATCAGAAATTTCCCAAAAAAGGATTTCTTAAAAACAACATGTAAAATTCTTAATGGATCAATGTTTTGTACTCAGTCACCTTGTTTTGCTTACAAAATTGCATCAATTGCCGTAAAGCAGAATAAAATCGAATAACGTGTTAAAAAATATATAGTAATTAAATTATATAAAAATAACATTTCCTAATTTCCTGCTATGAAAGTACGAAATTTTTCATAATTTAGTAAGATATTGTTTTCAGTCCGATTCGAAATTACGATTTTCATCAGATCTTAACTTTATAGGTTCCTAGGAATCCATTTTGACTATTTTTCGCGTCATGCCTGTATTTGCATGTGTTGTGTTTAAGCGTGCGTGCCTGCATGCATGCGTGCGCGCGCGTGTGTGTGTGTGTGAGTGTTTGTCAGTGTGAGTATTTATGAGTGTTTGTGTGTGTGTGTGTGTGCGCACACATATACCCACGTGTCGAAAAAGTTTATCAAAAAAAGTTTTTTATCAAAAAAAGTTTTTTTAATATTTCTTAAACTATTTGACCGTTAAGTACTAAATCTAACTAGCCCTTCTGCTTAGAAATCAATGTCATAAATTGCAACAAATCATTTATTCGAGAGATATAGTTAACGAAATATTCGAAATAAAAGGATTTTTTTCCGAATACCATGTGAAATTCTTGATGCATTGATGTTTCATACTCGATCATCTTTTCTTTAGAAAACTGCATAGGGTGCCATAATGCAAATTAAAATCAAACATGGCGTCCCAAACATGGTATGTAGCACTTGAAAAATTTGAAAAAAATGAGGTTTTTAATATATATATATAGATTTTTGAACTGTAAAAGCTCCAAACATCAGAACTATATTTTGGAGCTCGGAGAGTTTAAAAAGCAATAAAGTCGATCTTTGATCACGGTGAGCTCAATAATTTTTACTGTTGTTTTATTTTTAACACTTTGAGCTCAAAAGTAGTAAGAACTTTCTGGTTTGGCCTGAAGGATCAACTGTGTTTCAAATTTTTCAATTCAAAAACTTATAGACGATATTTATAACACAAGAAGCTCAAAAACATGTCGATAAATATTCCAGTAGAAAGTTTCAAGGATGACCTGCAGGATTAACCGTTTTACAGGGTTTTTTATTGTAAATTTTGACTAGTAGCTTTTATATCTAAGTGGAAATTTTATCGTTATAGCATTCAAATTCTAATACAAAATATCTTTATTCGTAGGTTGTAATATAACACTTGAAACACGTCGTAATATTTAAGAAATTTATAGTTTTTTTTTTAATATTTCCACTTTTTTTTTAATTATCATTCGTTATCAAGAAGAATGAGCAAGAACCTTGAGGATAGCTTTTTTCTAACCAAAATTATAAAAAAATACAATCGCGTGTAAAACTATTGCAAGAAAAACAAACCTGTAGAAAGTCGAACTCATTATATTCATTTATCCTCTAAATATTCAGAGATTGTATCATACCCTTTTTTTCAGTGTTTGCTTAATAAATACTTTCAATTTGTATAAGAGTAAGTTTTATATTCTTTCAGGAATCTTATTGAACATGCGCACACAGAGCCTCCTAAATGAATTCGTGCCCCTATGCAGTCGACTAACATGTAAACACATTCCATTTTTATTTCTAGTATTTAAATTATGTCTATCACAATTTTTATTAAGACTTTCTGAGTTTTTTTTAAGTATACTACATTTTGGTGAATAAATTGTGATGCTACAGTTAAAATTCCAATTTCTTTAAACTTACTTCTCTAAGAGAAACACGAGGTCCCAGCCCGTGCATTGTGCGAATGGCCCGCTTTTGCAATACAAAAATTCTGTGAACATCCGCAGCACGTCCCCAAAGCAGGACGCCACATGACATCGAGCTATGGAAACAGCAATAATAAACCAACTTATTTACTTTTATTTTGTATTGTAAAACGTGCTCGTAAAGTTTTCAATTAACTTCGGAAAATGATGCTATTGTTGATTTATATCAAGACTAGTTTCTAACGTTGTGCTTTTCAAAAGCAAACTCAAACACAAAAATAAATAAAAGGCATAAAATACAACACATAATATATAATTGTATTTAGGAGACATGAGATTCGGAGAATATGATTTTTTTATGTGACCTCTGACATACTATAGAGGTTCACCTTATAGGGCTAAAATACCTTATTGTTTTGTAAATTTTAATGAACTTTCAATTTACAGTTGTAATATGATGGGCGCCACCCGACAATAAGTGTCGTGAAAAAAATATAAAAATTATCAAGCAAAATTTTACAGTAGATTATTTGATGGTTTAAATTTAATATTTGGTCTTTCTGTTCGATGCGTAACAGTTTCGTCACACAGAGAATTGACAAAAATGTTTATTTTTGTAGAATAAAAAAAAAAATACGAGCTAAGGCTGCCTCAGGAAAACATTCACTTTTTAAACGGTGTCTGCGCATCGACACACAATTTATCTATTCTTGCAAGGGTGGAAAAAAGCATTCTAAAACCACTAGACACGTGCCATTGATTATAAAAGGAACAGCGGGTAATTATTGATCGAAGCTAAATTTCCCATCTTATCCGTTCCTTAAAAAGATATCCTAATAGAAATTAATATAAAACAGGAGTCGATTCACTGATTATTGCATCTCCCGGGAAGATATTCAGTTTTCACACTGCCCGTCCTGAAGCTTTTCTAATCAAAAAAACTTTTGAATTATAAAAGTGATGTTCAATGTGACACAAAGGACAGATGACAGATGTCAGATCACTGTAATGAAGGATCGATTTCTTTGTTTTTACGATTCATCGATCGAATCGAGTTATGAGTGCAAAAGAAGTTGTTGCACTTTTAATCACATCGAATTATAGACTATCAAACTAACACTACTACACAATACACTAACATTACTAATTTATGAGGGAAATAAATTTTTTTTTAGTAAACAACGATCTTCATTTTGAGGTGTTACAAGTTAAAGAATATTCAGATAATAAATACATAAAAAAAACTAATATCTTGTGACACACGGCCCATGCACAAACACCCCTTTACGAGATTGTAGAGACATAAAGAAAATGTTGATATAAGTAATAAAAATAAAATGTTTCAATATAAATAAAATATAAGAAATTGCATTCTAAAATATCAGACTCATTGAAAAAAAAAAGTTTTTAGTGAATGCTAAAAAATAAATATCTTGTGGTAGGTATATGTTATTTGGCAAATTTTGATTTTTATGATTAGTAGAATGATTCGCTCAAGTTAACAGAAAACATATCGTTATATTCTTTCTCATGGAAGTTATATAAGGCCGTGAGTTGCGACAATATCTGCTTCTACCCTAAATAGACGAAAAGTATTCAATGCAAGGGTGCCACATCAAAGAAATTTGTTTACTGTTAAAATATAGGAGTTACCCGTACATTAGGTATGATTGATTACAGTTTTTAAATGTTGTACTGGTACTAGACAGCACCATAGAATTTCATGAAGTATACGTAAATACAGCCAATAAAAACAGGAAGTGGTTTCACTCGATAGTCTTTAACGTCGAAGTAAATAGTCGTAATTCACGCGGCGCGGTAGTAAGTAGTAGTCGTTAAATTCAACGATATTTCTTGTCGGTGGGTTGCCGTATCGCAACGGCACCCCGGGGACGCCGCGTCGGCGCCGATGGCCGATAATTGTACGGGCGTCGGTCGGCGCCGTTGTACAGTCGTCGCCGTGATGGCCTGCAGACTCGTACGTTATTGGAACGAAGCGAACACAAAATTAGGATGATTCCAATGGAATTTCTGAGAATCGTATATTTTAGGTCGTGAAACTTAAAAGTCAGACTCAAAGAATCAGCTCCACAAGATGGGACAGACATTTGTCTCGGCTTTTATAAATTGTACCTATTACCATTATCGAGATTAAACAATAACGTCAGACTCATTAAAAAAACGTAACGAAGTAGAAAAAAATTAATTATGGAATGACATTAACTAAAAAGTTTAATATTGATGGTCATTCACGTTACCATATGTTATATGTACACGTGCACTGAAAAATGTTTAAATATAACATGTGATTGCGTCTTCCATATATATTGCTAATTTGAATTAATTCTAATATAGTTGGTTATTTACTTAATTTACTTGGTACTATTCAAAGCATATGAAAGATAGTTATTAATTCTCTCCCCGTTGAAATAATCCTATAGATTCCAATAAGAAATAATTGAATTGGGACCTAATGTGCTTTTGTCGCTGCAAATCCATATCCATACCCATAAAACTTTCGAAGAAAAGAAACGGAAAGTTTAATGGAACTTATATGTCTATAAAGTTCTTATCTGGATTTACATATAGAATACATTATTTTTTCCGATTGTGGAATTGTCATTTAAAAGCATTAAAAAACATTTTCTATTTCGTATTCGGAAATCCACATTGGTTTTTATGTCCATATGGATTTACGATAAGAACAGATACAAACCTACAGGTAAGGTGCAGATAGGATCCATACAAATACAAATAACATTACAATCCCATTCAGTCCAATAAAGAAACCTCGCTATGATGGACATACATATAAATTCCAAATTTAACTCTATCTGGAATTTTTTTCTTCCAGATAGATTACATATAAGCCATTACAGATTCTATTGTTATATGTGGGACTGTATTGGATGTTTTCAACAGGGCTTCTTATGTTTTCTTTTCTTCCTTTTATTCTAATATAATTATTACTTTATTATTTAATTATAACCTTGGGTTATATATGTTTTTATTTGATAGTTATTTTTTCCCGCGTGTTTTTTTCATGTGGTATGAAGTAGAACTAAGACTGCTTGTCTTAGTTAGTTCTACTTCTTCTTCTTAGCACATTCCCACTTCGTGTGGGTTCAGCTCTTCTGATTAATTGGCGCCAGGACAATCGGTTTTCGGTTGTCAGGTTGGGTAGATTTTTCGAGGCTAATTACTTCGTCATACTCTTCAAATTAGCAAATGGACGCTTTATTTTCTTAACAGTCTCATTCCCTAGAGAACTCGTCCCCAGGTGGCAGATAGAGGAAAGCTTGGAAGATATTAGCAATCCATTGGGTAGGGGAACAATATAATACTCCTCGCGAACCGCAAGGCCGAAGAAGGAAACTGCCTTAAAAACCTCACTAGACTGCTACAGCATATTTATAGTTAAAGCTTCTAGTCTACTGAGATCCTAGGTTGGGGGGTTCAGTAGGAATAGGAGCGGAAGAATCAATGGAAGATCAATGGCGTCTTCCAGTCTCACCAGGAGGGTCACAACCTTGGCGTCAGGCAGCAGCCGCCATAAAAGTCAAAAGCTTCAGAAACTTTTAGAATCATATTTAGACAATTCGTTTCTTCTAAGTATGTTACACAAAGTTTTAGTGATTTAGTATGTACTCAATCACTACGAGTGATGAAAGTACTCACATTTTACTTACTTTCCGTAATTTCGGAGATATCTTTGAAATATCTCTAATACCACTGCGTCTAAAATTTTGTAAGGAATACAGAAAACAATTTTTTACTCCTAATCACGGGAAAACCTATACGAAGCATATAGTTTGCTTCGTTTTGGTTCGTATCAATGCCTAATTAAATTTGACATACCCTTTGTACCTACTCACATACTTAGTTTGTAGTGGGTTTTGCATTATTGTGATGCAATATTAACTTTACAGACCAATCAATAAACGAAATATCAGAATACTTTTTATCACTCGATCTAAGTTCGCCTGTTCCAGAATATATAACAAGAAAGAATTTAACAATGGACAATACGTTCAGAAATTTTCTTCTATAATCCTGTATCATACGCGTTTTTTTGGGTTACCGTTAGATTTTAAAAAAATTGATAAATATTCCCCCCTTCACACGAGTTGAACTCGCACTTGTCCGGTTTTTTTAACAATTTCATTGTCAAACACTTAACAGAAACTTGGAACGAACAAAACTTATAGCTGAATTTAAACTTAAAATGGATTTATAGACCATTGGAATAGATTATATATTAATGGATAAAATGGAATGGATTTATAGACACTTGGAAAATTCGTAGACCACATGAAACAAAGTATATTAAATATAGACTTATAATTAAATCTACATTAAATATAATTAATACACATAATTGTAAATAGCCAGTTGTTTCGTTGAGAGATTCCAAACGGTGATTGCAAATTATCCGTTCTGTTATCTATTTTAAGTTAAAGTTTAGAATAAAAAGGAAAAGGAATACACAATGAATTAACTTATCAATAGATATCGTAATCCACAACGTGCGAATGAAGCCGCAAGCAATATGCATTCTTTCTTCTAGTACGAAAAAATCAGAACGACTTTGGAACTATTAAATCACTTACCAGTTCTAGGAATGCTAATGAACGATTTACTGAATTAAAGCAGTAATCGGTTCATGCCCATTATAATTCGAAACATGAATAGCTAACAAGCAATGACCCTAACTCCCTAAATCTTCGTTACGCAGCCACTAGATGGGCCGTGACACGCGAACCGCCCTTTTACTTGAATAGTTAAATACTATGAAAGCTTTGAATCTTAATATTTTATCCAAAACGTATGGGGTAGGGCCATTGAAATAAAAATAAATGTAGTTTGTTTTGCAATAAATTATAGTCTCATTAGATTTCCCGAATTCAGTATCCTCGGGTGACAATTTGCTTTTCCTATATTTTTTCTGGGTTTGTCACTAGTGATGGTTTCGAAAACAAAAAGAATTTCCGAACGCAACTAAGAATATTTTTACAAAGTCCCTGCAACGAGAGGAATAATCCAGATGTAAGAGAAAAAAAACGTGGTATGCGGAAATACTAATACTGGATTGGACATTCTCTGTAACGACATAATAGGTTTTATGGTTCATTTACATAGTCCGCCAAGTATATGTTTCTTTAAACCTTCCTAAAATTGATACGAGCACTATCTAGTGGGAGTGGTGGTCATAATCAACACCCCCGCGGTGCCCAAAAACTCTTTTGTGAGTATGCAATGACGCGCGCGCACTGAATCCACATCGTGTACAGACATTTCTAATATCCAAGACACTCACTAAAAGTCTGCGATCAATTTACTTGGCCTTAAAGAGAGGAAAGGACAGGGCACCCTTAGTTGAGTGAGAGCAGGCAGCTTCTCCTGTACTATGTTTTTTTTTCTTTCCTTGTTTCTGCTTTTTCAATCAAGCGTTCCGCTATCACTTGACAGCAGGTAAAATCAATCCAAGGCATCGTATTGAAGTAGATCTGATTTTCTACAAGCGACGACGATGTAGCCGTAGCAGGTCGTCCATCGACCTAAAAAATTAAGCAATTTACTTACCAAGGCGAAGTTACGGGCGCAACCAGTACTGTTGTTAAAAGTGAAAGGTAACTAAAAAAGATAGTAACTAACAGCTTTTAAAAAAAACAAACTATATCTTGCTATTAATGTGGTAGAGATATTTTTGGCTGCAGCACAAAAATAGGCCGGCTTGACGGGTATTATTGTAGTTTTGCTGACGGACACTGGTGTTCGCGATTATTATAATATTGGATTTGATTCAATGTCTGCCTGTCAAAGCGGATTTTCTCCGAACGTATTTGACATGAGAAATTAAAACTCGCGTATAAGCGGAGGTCAGTGGCCTAGTTGCAGTTATCTGAGAAAATTGAATTTTGATTCTAATATTTGTTTTTCAATTTCGATGGAAATTTGCAATGACAAACAAACACACATTTCCGTGTGCCACGTGTACTTTATTTTGTTTTAGTATGGAACACTGAAGAATAATCGCTATTCAAATACTTATCGACAAGCTAAACCGACCTGTAAATTCAGTCAGGTCGCGATATAAATCGACGAGTGCAGCCGGCGATCTCTCTCGGGCCACACGCGACGAATTAAGTTCCCCGCGGTACCCTAAAACGTATCAATTATTCTCAATAGGCTTTCCACGGAACCATCGTTCTGTTAATCGTTTTATGAAATCAACATGCAATCAATTTTCCCTTGAACTAACCGTGAGTATACACGTTCCTGTAGTCTTTCCATTCGATAATAATATTGTTTAATAGTAGACCTTAATCCACATAAACGTGTGAAAAAGTTCTTAAAGTGCAGAATTTCATAATATAAAACATAAACCCTGATTTCAAATTCTGTAAGTCTGCAGAGTTTTTTCCCCTTTGTGCTTATTAATTGTATTATCATGAATTCATCACGCTATACGTATGAATAAGTTTTTCAAATTAAAAAAGCCGTCGTAAACTAAAAAATAATCGTAATATATCAGAAATGTACTAAAAAAAGAAGAAAGGAATATCTTTCTCTTGCAATAGATCATATTTCGTTTTCAATTATTACTGTCACTGAGTCAGGATCTGATGATGGAATTCCAGGGGTACCCTGACTTATAATAGGAACGTACAGTGTCTTTGAGGTCTTTTTAAGGTTCAGAACCAAAATAGCAAAAATAGAACCCTTATAGTTTCGTCATGTTGGGCCGTCCATCCGTCCGTCTGTCCGTCCGTCCGTCCGTCCGTATGTCCCAGGTATTTTATTGAAAAACTACAAGACGTATATATGAAATTTATAGAGTAGGTAGGTGTCTTGTATGAGCCGCTACTAAGTTTGGTAGTTAAATAACAAAAATAAATATTTCTAGAGGGGGCACTCCATATGTGTAACAGAAGCTGAAAAATTTTTTTTCAGTAAACATCGAGTGGTACGTATTTCAACAGTTCTTTTAAAAATATATTAAGTTTTAAGAAATTTTTCTGATTACATAAACAATTTCGGAAACAATCGCTCCGAAAGTTGCAGAAATTTTGTCCCCTCTTCTATTTTTTAAACCGTATGTTAAAAATATGAAAAAAATTAATGAAGATAACCCTTTGTAAATACTTTGAAAGAACATTATTTTAAATTTGATCGGATATACTGTTTTAGAGTTATTACCGAAAAACTGCGCTTCGCAACAAAATAACGTAAGTACCATGAAGATATGCTCTTTTGCCAATGCACTTTACACTAATTTAATAGTAATAGTCGACATTCCTACTTGTTATTTTAGTTATAGGCGACTAAAGTGCTTATAACTATTTTGTGCGAGGAACATGAAAAAGTGTAACAACGTACTTTTTTAACTATAGAGTATTTATTTGTAATAATGGCTTCGGAACCCCGTTATTAGCATGGTGCGATATGCTGTTGGCCAGTTTTTTAGTTATTCAAGTGTTTGCGTCTAGGAGTCACTATCTCATTCTCCTGAATTAATGATGGAAGCCACAGCAATCCTTAATGATTAAGAGTTAGCGAATAATACTGCAATTCATAGACAGAAACTACTGTTTAATAGCTAGTACTAATTTTTTGAATTCAGGATCATTTCATTCGTTATAATAAATTCCATATAATATGTGGTATCGAGGGTTTAATGATGAGCCAAAGAGTGGATAGTGGAAACCTTCACTATTACCTACTATAGTATACTCTTCGAGATTGGTTTCATTCATTTGACTTTGACAACACTTAAACCTCACATTTAACTATGCCGATCTGAAGATGAAGCCAGAAGGTGTATAGTGAAACTATTCAGTACTTATTACTAAATCCCTCAAGTTTGAATTCATTCGTTTTGTTTTGACGAGTCATTGAGTAATTTTGTAACGAGGGTCTGAGGATGAAGCCATGAAGTGGATAGTGAAACTCTTCAGTAGTTACTAGTAAGCCCCTTGAGTTTGCGCTCATTTGATTTGTTTTAATGAGTCTTATATATTACATTTTGTGACTAGAGCCTGATGATGAAGCCAGGAGGTGGATAGCAGAACTCTTCAGGGGATTCCTTGATTTTGGGTTCATTCTTTTGGTTTAACGAATATTGTACATTACATTTTAGAACGATAGTAGTTAACATTACCAAATTTTGACATCAGAATGATAGTCTGATGATGGAATCGGGAAGTAAAAAAAATGGACTCATAATTAATTATGATTCCATTTTCTACCAAAAAGTAAGTCGTTTGCATTAAAAAGTTAAGAAAGTAAATCAGTGAGAAGTGGCGGCGGCGAGCGACAGTCGCTGCTTACTGGTACCTGTATAATATTATGATAAAATTTTAGAAATTTTATTAGTTATATTTAGTCAAAAAAAAAAAATACAAAAATATGAAAAATCGATTGTATTGCTGACATGGATCAAAGTGTTTCTTTATATTAGATTTCTTATATATTACAATTACAATTACATTGTATTAAGGGCATCTTTCCCTCGGTTACGGTATCATAACATCATGGTAGTTATTATACGAATATTCGAATACATATTTTTTTAAATATTTTCTTTACATGCGTTATCTTCTTACATACCTCTTTTTTACATTTATTTACTAGAATTTCTCTTTCATTTTCAACATAAATTGCCTTTCCAAACATGTTTACTTTTTCTAGTTATAAATGTTATTTTTTATATATTGAGCGTTACAGATGCATTAAATTCAGGATGATTAGAGAAGATTAGATTAGAAATTCAGACAATTATTACAGATGTTCCGCACTTATTTTTGTTACCCAAAGTATATTTAAATCTACCGTGGAAGACAGGGGGTTTCCTTTTTGAGTATAAATTTAAAAAATATATTTTTCTCGTCGTCACTCTTTTTTTCGTAATTGTTAGGTCGGGGAAAAAGTTTTTCGTATTTTTTAAGTAAAAAGTTGTAGTAAAATGCCTTTGGTTGTGCTGTTTGTATCTGGCTAGTTTTGATGCCATTAAATAGATGATATTTAAAAAATAAAATAAAAGTAATAACGGTGTTCCGCCATTTTGCAATTGTTTTTCTGTTCACAAAAATGAGTGTATTTGACGTAGAAATTCGACGTAAAAATTTTGACGAAAGAAATTTTATGGATTGTGTACTTATTTTCGATTCTATAGTGTCACATGACATTGAACCGTTTTTGAAAAGATTGATTACTGGTCATCAAAAATGGATGACCTACGGCAAGAACGTGCGAAAAATATGATAGTCAAAATGCAAGAAGTACAGGTACAATAAATTTATGCTATGTAAATGGCATGTATGTATGTAATAGTATGTAATGCTATGTATATGGTGAGATTGGAAGAGCATTATTCATTATGAGCTTTAAGCGCCGGGCAAAACCATCAATTCGGATATCAACTGCCAACCACAGAAATCTTTAGCCACTCAGGAAATGTTGAGAGAATTGGGTTGGGATGTGTTAATGCATCCACCTTATAATCCTGACCTTGTAATCTCAGATTTTCACTTGTTTCAGTCTCTTCAGAATTCTTTAGGTAGTGTTAGGTTAACATCAAGAGAAGATTGTAAATATTTATCATGTTTGATTCGATGATTTTTTACATCATCTTTCCATCCGTCTAGTACAATTTTATGTAGTAAAGTTTTCAAATTTTTAATATTTTTGAAGTAAAACTTCTAAAGTGACTTCCAACTAGGTTGCGTTAAACGTTTAACGCTACCACGGAGGGGGTATGAAAGCATTGTTGCGTTAAACGTTCAACGCTCCTGGAGAGGGGGAATAAAAAAAAAACAGAGCGAGAGTCAATACGTGGCACTCGAACGCATGCGCGTGGTATACCTGTTACAGGCCAGCGCAAGCGTTAACAACGAGTAGCGTCCAATATTCCAACGCAAGAGGGAGAGAGAAAGAAAGATACACAAAGGTAGAAAGTAGGAGAGAGAAAGAGAGTGAGTCGGCAGATTTAATCTCGCCATTGTTTTTCGAAATTGTAACGTGCGACGAAAAACGCAATTTCTACCCCTTCCTTCATTTCCACATTACGAAGTTTCACTTGTTCCGCGCGGAGGAACTCCATGCATTATTTTTTTTCATAGTAATGTCTTATTGATTTTAAAGTCTTCCAAATTTATTAAGATTTAACAAAAAATCTAACAAATTAATGCTTTGTTAGGTTTTTCACCTACCGTTGAGGCATACCTAATGTTCTTATTTCAGATTGAAGGACTTGAACGTAAAATAGTTCACGCGGGCCCAGCGCGGGTTCGCTAACGACCTTTTTCATCTGTATACAAACAACTGATTTGTACGTCCTTTAAGATTTATTATTGAGATTGTATTGTAAATGTAAAAATAAATTATTTTACTTTTAAACAATTTAAACAAGAAACTGAAGGACAAAATGAATAAGTCATCCTCGGGTACGGGTAAGACCCTCGTGGCTCTTACCCGTTCCAAACCCTATCTGTTGCTATAAAACGCGGCAATGATGCTAGTGTAATAGGGAGCTTTGACGCAGGTCACACCCAGGACAGCATTTTTGTACGATAAGTTGAATCATTTTTAGTTTTTCATTTAAATAATTTTTAAATGTTTTGGCTAAGTCATTTCATTTGTATTTCAATGTCTTTATTTTAAATATTATATCCCAAAATACTTTTTTTTCATGTTTATAAATATATTAAAAGTAGTCTTGTAAAAGAAAATGTAATTGTTATAGATCTTAATTTAACCTTTTAAATATTTAATGTAAATACTATTTTAATTTGATAATATCTACGAACTAATACTGAAATAAAAAAATCATTTAACTGTGGCGCCAAGACATTTAATTTAAAACTGTCATCGCATTGTCAATTTAAGAGGGATATTTAAAACATAATGAAACCGATATTAATTATATGATATGATACTTTTATAAAAATTGTTATTATTTTAATCATGTATAATCTTAGGTCTTTACTATGTTTTATTTAAGTACTGTCTTCTGTCGTTGAATTATTTATCTTTTCTCTAGTGCGACGTTCAGGCCAGAGAAAATGAGTTGCTCTTCTCGCAACACCTTTCATTGGTGACGAAACAATAAGAGACTTATCAGATATAGCTTCAACTACTGGTCTCCAGTTTTTATGTTTATGTTTAATCTATAAATTCACTCGTATTAACAATACATTAAAAATTGCTCTTCACATTTTTCCTTCGCATTACAAAGTGTAACAGGCATAATTGTACAATGAAATGAATTTGAAGTCTTACAAGTCTGAAACCGATTGAGATACAAACATTTCACGATATACGTTTTTTAAGAGAATCATCTTATTACGTACGATTGATTTCAAAATATTGTAATGGTTTTGCGGTCGAAAATTGAAAAACAAAACAATTTTATTGTTTTATTACATAATCGGGAAACTTTAAAAGAAAGCAGCTACCTTTTGCGTCTGCTACCGAGGACTCGGCGAATGATAAAAAACGTATATCCTATTTACAAGGAACCAAAAGAATACCCCGGCACCCCCGGCCCCCACCGGCGGCCGCCCATCCGATAGGTATCACAAAATCGTCCTGAATTTTGTATTACCATAAGCGAGACACTCGCGCCGCCGCCCGCCCCGAAATTTTATGACGAAGAAAAAAAAACCCAAAACGATCCCTGAATATAAAACGGGGCGCGCGACGCGCATATTCGAAAATGATTGATTCCGTATATCTCGAGTGACGTGCCATAAAATAACCCATAAAGGGACCGCCGGATGCCCCATTGACCGTCAAGCCTTTTCTGTGTACCCGGCGCCCACTGCGAATACCCCCGACTTGATTCAATACACTTGTATCGCTTCGGCCACGGACGGAAGGGTGTAATGTAAGTAAATGTAATCGCTCAGGATGGATAAAATATTATCGCCTGTATACGCGAAGGTTTGTGTGTTGTACGTAAAAGTTGCTGTTGTGGTTAATTTTGGAAGGTAATGTTTGGTCGAAATCAAAACAAATAAAATTAATAGCGACTCTTCCGTGTTCTTAATCAATGAAATATTTTTTTTTATATAAGCTTTTATATAAATTTATATAATAGAAATAACATTTGATTGATTTAATATTTTTTCATCGCGATTAATAAGTGAGACGTGTTTTATATTTTGTCGTTTTATTAGTGTCTATATGTTACGTGTCGGGGCTTACGAACGTATGTATGTATGTACGTACGTACGTGCGCCTCGATTAAATGAAACATAACATTTTATTATGTTTTAATTTGTCCTCAATAAATTATAGACGGTTTTGTAATATGTATTAGGTCGGGGAGAAAGTTATTTCATATTTTAAGTAAAAAGCTGCAGTAAAACTCTTTAAGTGTGCTATTTGTATCTTGCTAGTTTTGATACTATTAAGTAGATGTTATTAAAAAAAAAAGAAAAATAAAAAGTAAAAACAGCGTCCCGCCATTTATGTATTTTTAAAGTTGAACTTTTTTCTCAATTTTTTCGTCCATCTATCGCATGTCGCATTACAGCCGGCTGCGGAATAGTGGTAAAGTTGAAGGCGCTCGGTAGAGCAGCCAAGGCCAATATGGCGGCGCCCACGGTTCGCATCAGCTGACCGCGTAGCATTTATATTCTTACTCATTCGTGTACGTACTCCGCGGTATTTGTGTGTTTTGATTATACATGAATTTTTTAAAAGAAATCTAGTGAATCGTGTACTCATTTGTGAACGGATCAAAAACTGTATATGGTCAGACTGGAAGGGCATTATTGACTATGAGCTTTTACTCCCGGGCATAATTATTATTTTGGATCTCTACTGCCAACAGTTGACGAGACTCAAGCCATATTGGGATGTGTTAATGCATCTACCATATAACCCTAACCTTGTACCCTCAGATTTTTGCCTGTTTCGGTCTGTTCAGAATTATTTAGGTAGTGTTAGGTTAACATCAAGAGAGGACTCTCAAAAGTACTCGTCGCTGTTTTTTTGTTCAGAAGTCCCAAATTTTTTGAAGCAATAGCAGTATGTTATTACGAGGACTGCTATTTATGTATCCGGAACTAGTCACATACAGAACAATATTTAAAATGTAATTACAACATTTAAAAATCGAATTTCTCGGCTATAGAATATTGTTTGTTTCGTGTAACTGTCAATTGCTTTACCATTGTGTTGTCATTTTGAAAATTTTCGTGCGACGATTTTTTACTATTTTCGGATTCGGATAACTCAAACACAGTGCATCAATCAATTCACTTCAACTTTTAGGGATGAATAACCACCAAAAACCACAATCTATCACTGGTTTAGCAAGTTTAATCGTGAGCTGTCTATGCTTATGGACGAATTTAAGGAAGATCGCCCTAGAAATGGGTTGTTGCACCATAAAATATCGATAGTGTGTGGGAACTAATAATGTAAAATCACCATTGTACATATTGCGAGATAAAAGCGTTTCGGAAAGTAAGTATGACGAGCATACATAAAGATATTACACAAAAATTTGGCTGTAAAAAAATTTGTTCGCTTCGGATTCCGCACAACTTGATCATTGATTAAACACAGGCTCAAGTCGATTGGTGCAAAAAATGATAAAAAAAACAATCATGATGCGTCAAAATCTGTTTATAATATCTACACTGGTGACGAATCTTGGATTTATGCGTATGACCCCGAAACTAAACAACAGTCAACGGTGTGGGTGTTGCGAGATGAGTTGAACCCAAAAAAAGTGATTCGTGCCAAAATCACTTTGAATGGTTGCCTGTTTTTTTTTTGGCGTAAATGGACATGCGGTTACAGTGCTACTAGAGAATCGCAAAATCATTTAAATCGGAGTGGTACACGATCATTTGTTTTCCGGAAGTCTATGAAGAAATAAAAAAGAACAATCGACAACGCAGAATTATTCTTCATCATGACAATGCCAGCGGTCACATATCGGCCAAAACAACTTGATTTTTGGAAGGTCAAAAGATCGGATTGACGGATTGACGCTGTACAGCTCCGATTTGGAACGCAAACATTTCTATTTATTCCCAAGCGTGAAGAATAATTCATATGGTCAACGTTTTCCGAGTCGCGAAGAGGCCGTTGATGTGTTCAAAATACACGTTTTGAAGATACCTCAATCAGAATGGAAAAAGTGCTATAAAAATTGGTTTCAGGGTATGCAAAAGTACATCGATCATCATGGCAAATGTTTTGAAAAGAAATAAAACTATATTAAATGATAGATATTTGTTTCTTTTTGATATTCCGGACACATAAATAGCAGCCCTCATATCTGCAAAATGGCAAATATATACTAAAAGTAAACTGCTTATCTGCGAAAGTAAACTTTTCTTTATATACATAACCTGTCAGTGGAAGGAGAATAATCTGTTTGCAAAGATTGGAAGGCAGATATAAAAGTAAATGTTGATATCTCCTCAAATTACCTCCAAGTATATACATGATTGAAGCTACATAAATTTATTAGCTAGTGTAGACACCATCAACCTGTTCACTACTGGGTGTAGGTCCTTCTTAAGGAAGTGTGTTGACTAGTGTCGGTTGGTCAGCACCAATCCTATCGTATTTGTGACGACACGGCTTGATAAACTGGCCCGAATAGAGAAGGAAAGCTGTTTACCTAGTTGAAGAGATACTTCAGTAGAATTTTTGTGATTTAAAAGTTGATGAAACGAAAATACGTCACGACAAGACAAATACATAAATATATAGAATTAAGTCGGCGAGAGAAGCAGTTAGAATATATTCCTAGCCTCCCCACCCTCGTCTATTAAGTATCGCACTTTTGTGTGCGTCTGTGCATTGCCAAGATAAAGCGAGAGAGTAAGCGTCGGTGCATATCTATATTGCACACTGTCTAATACTTGCTCTTATTTGCGCGCTTTACGTGTCCTAGTACATGCGTGTAAGCCAGCACATTGCAAAGTCTTGGGAAGAACCATCGTATAGTGGTATTATACTAAGTGTAGTAGGTATATATATATATATATATATATATTGCACTTGAATATTTTCTAATATTTCAAATCCGTTTTTGTGTACAAAATTGTATTTTAATATTTTCTACTCAATAAATTTCAATCTTTTCATTTTTACTGGTCATTGATGTATATATATAACCTCATTAAAATGTAAAAATAACTTTTAGACTCAGTAAAAATAAGAAAAAAACCTTGCAATTATCCTATTATTGATACTTTACATTCATCTCATTTTCTCATAAGTTGCTCCCCTGAATTTTTGCTTTATACCCTGTATGAATTGCACATACACAGAATTTTTTTCTAACTTCTCATTTTCATCTGTTTCCAACTAGAAATTACTTCAGGTTTTTACCCTGAAGAAGTTTTTTGAAGAGGTTGTCATTTTTTCTCTTTGTATTTCGCAAATATTTTTTTTTAGATTCAATAAAAGTGTATATAAAGGATTCCCTACTTTCTTCTACATGGAAATTCATCCGTCAAGATCTCATTGTCACCCGACACTTAACCCTTATATACCCGTGGCCAATTGGAAAAAGCTGCACGCCTCTAAGAATATAATCATTCCGCGTAGGCGAAGGGATGAACTTCCGCGGCCTTAGGGCATTTACATAAAGATAGCCCGCGACTCGTCCCGGAATCGAGTTAGTCCCCCCTCAGGAGCTCACTTTAAAACTGTCGCTTAGTTGAGACGTCGAATCCGTTTACCAACTTCGGGGATCGAGATGTTGCGCTTCAGTGATGTAATGCGGCATCGACGTTGTGCATATACTATATTGAGGCATAGGTTTTATATGAAAAAAAAAGTATGTGAAAATAATGGGTTTCATGCGTCAGGAAGGAAATACTTTTAAGAAGAATTGAAATGTATTTTTTTATTTTGATTCAAGAAAATAATACTTAAATGTTACAACTACACTGGATGTGGCTTTTTAGTATTCTTTACGTTAAAAAGAAATACCCATTAAGACAAAGATTTACTTGCAATTTGTCATCATGTGCTATATATAGATCCTAATGTTAACCGATGACATAAATATAACGAACCCGAAACGCATGTCATTAAAATGTAGTAGATACTGAGTTAAATAAATGTTATTTGTATTTTTTTAAATTGCTTTTATTTTCTTTAGTTGTTATATGTGTCAAGTATTAATTACCTTATTACTGAGGCATTTATTTTCACAACCTCATTATGTTGAATTGACAGGTTTGGACCTTAAGCCTTTTACACTCGTATAGTGCAGTTACAGATACATAACAGTTACACGTCAGTGTGAGTTCATGATTTGGTCAATCACGTGAGCAGACATAACCGAAAGTATAAAAAGATCTCGTCGATCATCTGAATGTGATAGATTTTTGATGATGCGATTGGATTGAGTATTAAGCAGGAGATGACATTAAACCGCCAAGAGTGATGAAGAAGTATCAATAGTCTTTGATTCCAAGTAAAGATTCAGCCGAAGTAAGTAGGTATATGTATATTTATAAAAAAAAATCAATCCAAAAGTACTGAAGTGAATGTATATTTGGTAAAAATAACAATAATGAAATTTAAAAATTTACTAAAGGTTGACATCATTATTTGATATGCTAGCTAAGTAACCTTCATATTTTAAGATTAAAATAATTTTTATAATCACATCAAAAAATGAGTTTAGATTTATAAAAGCTATATGTAACAATAAAAATAGACATGTGGATAGTTTAGTATTTACTGAGGCCATTTTTTACAAATGTATAATAAATATAAATACCAAAAATAAGAGATTTTATATCAATATAATACAAACGCCAGACAGTCATATAGTAATTTAAAAGATTTTAAAAGAGTAGGAAAATAGACTTGTATCGTCTTAATGCTCATAGTAATTTTAATTTACATAAAAATCGTAAACCATTACTTTAGAAGATGCTAACGATAAAATGTACTCATATTAAACTAATCGATATCGCCTTAATTTATTATCGACTGCCAGTACATCACTGCGTCCCCGCGTCTTGGGGGAAGCCGAGTTCGGTATTGAGTTACGGCTCCTTAATGCCGGTCCAATCGCATCAGCGGCCCGCGGAGCCCATTATGGTATCCTGTTGCCGGCTCGGCCGCGGAGGATGTCGGCTGTCTTGTAATCTCGCAATTTGCATACACATCGCGCCAACTCGGCGCGACTCGATTTCGTTCGGCGAAGGTTTCGTCGACTCGGGACGAATTATTATTAGATCTGTAACAGTATCCTAATTTTTTTTTATGTCTCGCTGAAAAGTTTAACTCGATAAAAAAAAGAATATTCGCATTGTGTAAATTTTTAGATTGTTGTGGGTTTGAATGAAATAAGAAGTTTCGACGTTTCGTTATTTTTTATTTTTCACTTTCGGTTTATTTTAAAATATGCAGTAGAATTTTATAGCAAAATCAAATGGAATGATAAAATAATATACTTCTAAGCAGAACATATAGTGTCTTGTGTCTTACAAAACTATTTCATGTGGCGTTCAAACTGTACTAATTTTTCAGAAACCAAATATTTATATGAGAAAAGTTTTTTCGAAAGACGACTTAAAAATTTTCTAGGTATAAATGTCAGAAAAATTTTCGCAGATATACAAATAGAAAATACACAATCATAAACAAGCAATACTCTAAAAGAACATTCGCAGCTTACTATGGGACACAGGCCAATTCAATTTTCAATGTCTATTTCGAAAATGATAAAACATTTGATAAGTGAAAAACCTCATTAAAGCTTCCTTCTAAAAATATACATCCAGTGCTATGATTTTTTAGTTATTTGTATTTCACTCTTCTCTCATTCATTTTATAGTACTTTTAGTACGGAAATAATAATATTATACGGATTATTTTATAAGGATTATTTATACGGAGTAAACGGATTATATTTTAACTTTGTTTAAAATAAAATATTTATTAATTTGAATCAAAAATTTGAAAACTTACAAGCAAACCGATTTAAATTACAGACGAGTTTTACCGCTTTTATAGAATATAACAACTGCAATAAAACCTATTTTCCAGCTTTTAATCGTTATGAAGACTATTGCCAGTGACGTGTGGATTATAAAATTAGCTTGAAACATGATTTAGACTTTAAATTAGAATTTAAAGTACCAAACACTGAAAACTACGTCAGCATATGTCGATAGGTTTACGAGGGATATCATAACTAACAGACTAAAACACTGTTTCTTTTTTCCAATTAAATTATATATATATATATATATATATGTGTGTATGTGTATATAATTACATAGAAATATTGAATAAGTCTCTCGGCACATCTGTTAAACAGTATACAAGAAGACCGTAAGTATTATATTACGTTTTTCTTAAGTATAATTAAAACTTTATTAAACTGAATATTGGTTAGGAATTATTAATTTATTCACATTACACTCTATATTCAGTTCTTCAGTAGGAACAAGGTTCTATTTCCTCGCAAATACAAACGAATGCACAACGCCATAGTGCTTATGTCGAAAGTGAATGTCAAACATAATACTGTGAATGTTTGGCGAATTTGTTACAGCTCCGATGTTACTTCACCTGTCTAAATCGTGACTCGTATAAAGGTCATAGTGTATTTTGTGTATATTTGGTAGTTTTAATTGGATGCTACTAACACACGGTTCCATGGTGTAATGGTTAGCACTCTGGACTTTGAATCCAGCGATCCGAGTTCAAATCTCGGTGGAACCTGTTCTTTTTTTTATACAAGACGAGTATTTTTTATAATATGTTTTAAAGACGTCACGTCACGCCATTGTATATGACGCAAGTTGTTTGTGAACCGACTTTGCTGTCTACCTTAAGTCATTGTGTTTTATATTTGTGTAATTACATTTATACACACTCAGATAATTTTTCACTTGAATGTGTGTATATATTTAATTACCAAGCACATGATTTTCTTTGAACATGCGATTCTTAATTCATCAAATCAAAGAAATGAATTCTTTGTCAGTGAAAAATTAATTTACAAGATTAAATTGTAACGGGATTTACGTATTTATTAATCATAGATATGATACTTAAAGTCTATGGTTCATGTACAAGAACTCTGCACCACCGAAATTATATTCAAACTATAGAGTTAAAAGCAAGAGGCCCTAAAAACTTTAGATCATAGTAAGTTCAAAAAATTTAATCAAAACAATAAACACGTTTCTTTATTTAACCATAACCATAAATATTTTGTACCATCGTTTAATCCTTCATTTAGTGTGCAATAATTATATAGATTAAGGGTTGCGGTTTGAGACGATTCACATAATTTTTCACATTACAAAAATGGTAAACATCTTCGGCAAAGCATTTTTTACAATTAATATTATGGAAATAGTAATATATTTTTTTATTATAATAGTAAGGTCCTCATTCTCTGACACCTTCAGGAAGATCTCCATATGAAGTAAAATTAAAGGTCGGCACGGCTTTGAAACTGTGCAAAAAAATTAACCGTCTAATGTAAGCGTCTAAGAACAAACGTAGAAAGAACTATTTGGACAGGACACGTAACCGCTCAGTTAGTATCATTTCCAAGAATATCTATGAAGCCTACAGGTTTTCCCTCAACATGTAAAAGCCAGCAGTCTCCGGGCGCACTGTAAATTTTATGGGACTGGCCATTTATATATAAACAACATTTAAACAGTAATTACTTCATTTGTAAACGGAATTCCTTGGCTTCAGAATACAGTTTTTTTCATCTAACTGTCAATTGTTTTCATATATTGGCGTTATTTTAAAAATTACATGTCATCATCACTGTGGATTTAAGTCGTGAAAATTTTTGTAGTCTGTAGTCTACGATTTTAAGTGTAATTTGAGACAGCTCATCAAAGCCTCGTTTGGCTTCGAACTGTTTTCGACGGTAAAGTACCGTGCAATATGACTATTTATAACTAATTTGCAAAATTTAAGCGCGGTCGTATCAATCTCAAGGACGATTTTCTTGATGGTCGTCCGTCCACAGCTGTGAACAACGAAAACATCGATGCTGTGCGCCGTGTGATCAAAACAGACAGACATGTGATCTACATAGGTATAAGCGTAAGTTCAATTCGATGCTTCTACAAAATATAATTTGTGGGTATGAAGAATCTGTGCTCGCGCTGGATCCAACACAATTTGACTGAGGCTTAAAAAACTGCATCAATTGATGCTATGCCATGGTTACCAGATTCAAGGAAGGGGCGTCAACTTTAGTATGGAACATGGTAATAGGTGACGAAACATAGATTTATTATTAGGACCCCAACACAAAGCAGCAATTGACCGCAAGTGGCGCGCGAACGAAGTGCCCTAAGCGGATGATTGCTTCTTTTTTTAATATAAAACTGGACACGTGGCGACTTTTGCTTTGGAAAATTATCGTACTATGAATAGAGATTGGTAAACGACCATTCGTTTGCCGGAAGTTTTTGACGAAAAAATAAGCGTAAACGTGGTATTATCTTGTACCACGACAATGTCAGTTCTCACACGACCAAGCAGACCAATAAATTGAAAGACAAAAACGTAGAATTTATGAGCAATCCTGCATACAGTCCCGACCTGGTACATTGTGACTTTTTTGTTTACAAAAATTAAGAACCATGAAAAACATGTATCCGAAGTCACCAGGGAGGAGTGGCAATAGATATTTTTTAAGTAGGTTTATTCGTATGAAAAAGTACAATTATGCTAACGCAGAATATTTTGAAAAACGATAAATTTCTCTTTGACCATTCATGGTAATTGTTTGTCATTTCCAGAAATTTTCAGTACACTCTACGTGTCTATAGACACTTCGAGCAACAACTATATACATTTTCATATAGTTTATTTATCAATCAAAACACACGATGCAAGCTCAGTGAATTTGGAAAGTCGGTGTGCATATTTGAATTGTAAAATTACTCAAGTTTTATAAAATTAAAAGTTGGTAAGAAAATAAAACAACAATAATTACATGCGTTAGGTATTGCTTAGTTACCGCCACGTCGTCGTCAGTCTTCGGTGCTTCTTTAATTGAGTGGCTGACGATGGTCTGGATCGCCTTTATCTGTTTTCAAGTGATAGCCAAACGCTAAAACAAAATAGTGGAAACAGAATAGGAAAGAAGAAGGGACATACCACGGGAGAAGCTGCCTGGTCTCACTAAAACTGCGGGCGCGCCCTCTTTTCTTCTTCCGGTTTGAGCTCATTTGATCACAGACTTGACAAACTCAGCGAAATTAATATCCACACGACAATTATCTTCACCGCGGCGAAATTAATTTGGATTATGCAGACCACTAGATGGCGCTTGTTTCAATTACAGAGGTATTGAAGAAATAAATTTGTGGAGGGATATTTTATGCCGGATAACTGTTATACCGTAACAATATACAACTGATATCAATTTGAAAACATTAGCACGTAGGTGATGCGGCGATGGAACTTCATAAGGTTTACCCATTCAAAATGTTCCAAGGTTCTTATAAAAATTATCTTTCGTCCAACCTATTTATAAAAGTTCTCGCTTCAATGAGCAATGTAAATCTCTACAGTGAAGTATTGTCTCATTATAATAATTTCAGGAGATAGTTCACCAAACGAAAGAACAGTTATTATTTCTTTTTTCGTATAAAAATATAAACAATACCACCACAAATGTTGTCTATGAAAAAACTTTTCACAATTAAAGGAAAATTTATAACGCCGTGTAAAGTGACGCCGGTAATTTCTCCTAGTCACTACATATTATAAATTAAAGTCCCTCACCGGGCTGAGTTGATAATACGGATTTTCATATGATTTTCACTAAAAGAAAAAAGATATTATTTAGGAAGATTATAGGATATAATTATGAAAATTTCGCGAAAATAAGCTAATGGTATGATTAGATTTATAAATCAAGTGAGTAAAATCATTCCCGTGGCGTACGCTGCTTAAATATCGGTAGTTTCTGAGATTAGCGAGTTTAAATACTCTCAACTCTACATATTATAGTAAGGCCTTGATGTGTCTATGTTTACCTTTAGAGCACTCTTATAATGCCGAAATAAAGGTCAAAATTCAGTGCAATAAAAGTGCCCGCAGCACCTATAGGCATTTGCTAAAACTTCGTCACATGACCTGACCCGTCCACCACAAGTCACCTGGTTATAAGTAACTATTGTTACCCCTGATGAGCCGGGTGAGTCACTAGTATGTATAAAAAGACGTATCATAACGTACATAGCGTTTAATAGTAATATGCTTATATGTATATAAAGTTAATACAATTTGCCGCTCGCGTGTCCGCCCGCCCCCGAGGCGTCCGCGCCACCGCGGCATCGGCCCGATCGTAAACTATAAACGGATATCAAGTTTGAAAGCGCCCGCCGCGCGCGGGCACGCATGAAAGCGAACGTCTCTCTCGTACTCGCGTGTATGACGGCAGCCAGTTAAGGGTGTAGTACCTATTTTTAGGCGTTCCATGTGAAAGTGTCGCGATGATATTTTGTTTGTCATCCCACTGCAGAGGTGTAACTCTTCCAATCTTTGTATTTCAAGTCGAAGGTTTAGCTTCAGACCACTCACGCTTGTTCAGTGTGGAATGAGGGTGCTATGCTGCTGCGGTGACAATCACCGACACCGACGGCTTATTTTGTTCTCTTTCTATTACATATATTATTGTAATTATATTATATGTAATAGCTTTTGTGTGCAGCTCCACCCGTATAGACAGAAAATTATGAAATTTTAGCACTTATTCTGATTATTGCGTTAGTATGGTTTCATTTTATTTCTACTAAGCTTATATTTTCCAATATCATATTCTGCAATAAAATATAATAGATGGCCAACTTCAGGATGCAAGTTATTTCTTTCTGGCAAATTTCATCAAATTGATCAGTGATTTAGTCATGGAAATATAACAAACATAGAGACACCAGAGACACGTCCTATTCTTTTGAAGTTTTTTTCTGCAGTTCTTCTCACTTGAACAGGTATCGCGTCGTGGTGGCCGCGATCGCGCCTGCACCGCCTGTAGTACGCCTCCGGACTCACTCTCGCTCCTGATTTGTCCCTGCCTCGTCGCGATCTAAAATAAAGTGGACAATAACGGTTCTTAATAATTTCTTAAGAACCTCAAATGACCAACTAAGTTAATAAGATAAAACTAAAAATAGCAAAATCAGTAATATTATAATATAATGTTTTTCAACAATTTTCATTGAACTGTTGAAGCTATAGAAACATAAAAATAACGTAGATTCTTTTCTTTGAATTAAGCTATCTCCTTGCCGAATTTCATTGAAAGCGGTCGAATTGACAAGTTACTTATTAATGTCACACAACACAAACATACAATGAAAAGCCACTTGAAACACTGAGTTAATAAAAAAAAAATTTTGCAAGTTTTAAAGAAATAAGTCAAACTGTAAAGGTTATTAGTAATTCTTGCAGAACTCTAAAATATCTATCCAGTATATTTCATTGGCTTCTTGCTATGTCCATACTGTATTTTATTGAAAGCGTTGAGCTATGAGAATCATTAGTGATTTTCACAACACCCCTATAAAAAAATAGATTAACTCTGTAGGCCAACCCTGAAACCTTCCGCTATTTTCGAGTTCAAAACACTCGAAAATATACGGTATTTGACGCGATTTTTTGAGTAAAAAACGGTTTGTTTCGATTTCTTTCGACAACGATTTCTCGCAAACGAATCAACTGATTTTAACCCGGTTTGCGGTAATCGACGTGTTTTTATTAGGTTAAGAGCTGATTAGATTTTGAAATTGATCGGTCAAGCCATTTTAAAGTTATTTTGAAAAAAACCTCTTAAAAAAATTTTATTTCTTAGTTTTTTGAAAATTTCTCAAAATCTACCAGTCCAAATCGACTCAAACTTTCAAGAAATCTAAGTTTGGTGAAATTTTTTGGAATGCCGTTTAGTGGGCTCTATTCGGTCAAGTCGTTTAAAAGTTTTACATACATCCACACATACACACACACACATCCACACAGACATACGGACATCATCTCAGGGATGATCAGGGAAGCTGCCAAGACCCTCAGAACGTCGAGATCGGATGAGAACTCGATTTTTGCAAAATGGGGTGAAACCAATAACTTCCCGAAAATTTTAGAAAATTTTCAATTTTCTTAGCGGGATGATAAAAATGTATCGTATGTAATTCTATTAGTTTCCAGCTATTTCATACTAAATTTCATTGAAATCGGTTAAACTATAAATATTCCTATTAATCCTTACGGAACTCTAATAAATGTATCGTATGTCTTTTTTTACTTTTGTTTTTTTTATACCAATATTCATCTTCATTCTAAATTTTATTGAAATCGGTTAAGCTATAAAGCTTCTTAGTAATTTCTAGGAACCCTAAAAAAATCGAACCCTTGATAGTTTTTACTGTAGATAACTTTCGTTCATGGCTTCGCCCATAGGGACATAGAATTATTTTTTATATCTTTTATATTGACAGATGATGGTGGGTCCATCATGGCCCCCATTACATTGCGTGTGTTCGATTTCGTCACGATCTATACTGATTTCGGTTCTTTTTCCGATATCGATTTCGGTTCACTTTTGATTTAATTCCGATCAATTGTCTCTTTTTAAGGGTTTTTCAATTTTCACGCAGGAACCCTAAATATTTCCGTAATAAAAGTACCTTAAATATAGCCCCATAAACTCATGCATTTTCCACTGAAGGACGCATCGTGATCGGTTCAGCTAGAATGGAACCAAGATCGTAGTTCACTGTGGAACCGAAAATGGAACCAAGATCGTGGCCGGAACAGGAATAAAAAGAGATCAGAATTGTGAGCAAGACCGAGACCGAAAGCGGGATCAGAATTAGAGCCTACTTAAATCAAGACCGCGCTCGAAATAGAAAGTGGTACCAAGGGGCACCGAGAACAGGATCGGGATCGGAATTGAGAACAATCCCATAACCTCCCACGCCCCCTCCGACATCTAGGTCGTATGGGGCGAATCGCAGAAGCACCGCGGGGCGAGTTATTATTAGGGACATGGAACAGAGATGATATAACTTGTAAGAAGCACGAAGAGCCGTGAGGTTAGATTTATAGAAATTAAGAACAGGATAGCGAACTAGATCATGCTTAATTGTCTCAATTAGTCGATATATGTATAAGATCAATGACTTCGTCATGTCTACACGGGACAGTCGCGGGCGGGGGCGTGAGAAGCTAGTATAAAATAAGGATCCTTCATTGAACGCAATGCGTAAGAACGTTTCATAGTCGATATGTTTAGAATGCAGTTCTAAACAATTCAAATTCATATATATATATATATATTTGTATAATACATATTAAACGACATTTACATGAATTAGTGTATTAAAGCCAAATCTATTGAACATATCTACTCTATTAAGGCTCATGTACAGGCTTCGTCATTTGTCACTCGACGGAATGACATTATCGAATCCAAAAGCGGTCCGCAATTCCCTCGGAGTGCAATATCAGTTTTCGATCAGCCCCTTTCATCTGTGTCTACCTACGGGACCCGATCAAATTTATTCAAATTACTCCTTGTCGCGACCGCACTCTTGTCGCACCTGCTTTTCGTGGTTACAATCGGACGAGACTAAGCTCTATTCTTTATGACATACGCTTCATTTTCGTGGCATAGAATTTTAGTGAATACCACAATCTATGATTATGGATAGAAACTCTTATTCCTCTCAAAATAACACCCGTTTCCTCTTAACAGAAGTTCGGCGGTGTGCCTTCCGTGTCATTATTCTATTTTGTGCTTTAAAATATTAGGAATAAAGTATTAAATTCTAAATCTTATTGAGTATGAGTTCGGATGTTTTAGAAATGAAGTTAAATTTCTTGAAACGTCTGCAAGGTCTTTGTACGAACGCGCTAAAAGCTAACCGACGTGATCTTTTATCAAGGAGTTGAATATACCTTTCAAATATGAATAAAGGATGCGCAAAATTATACGTTTCATAAATCTTTCAAATATTTATGATGCATTTTCTTGTAATCCTACAGCTCTGTCTTAATAATGACAGTATTTCAATAAATATATATAACAGTTAATATTCATAAATGAATAGGATTCCATTCATTTAGCCATAAAATAAATTCCATTGCATTTTATGTACTTTCGATTCCATCCACATCTCGCTCTCGATATTGATCTCCATCTATTCCTCATTTCGGCTCCTTCTCAATTTCTGATCTGAGTTTCATTTTCGGTTCTGATTCCAGTTCAAACCTAGCTCTAGGTTTCGATAGTGGTCTCGTCTGGAATAAAATAGTTTATCTGTTTTTACATGGCATAAACTACATTAGTATTAAATTTCACTCTAATTGAAAATTTGGCTTGAACTCGAACTTCTACATACGATTCTTTAATCTAAAAACAGATGTTTCTTTTTCTTTAATTTTTATCTTACATAAATTATTATGATAATCTATATGTGGATAAAGATTTAAAAAAAATCAGTCGGATCGAACTCTTGCCTACTTCGTAGTACGAGTTCGCGTTAATTTTGTACCTATTGTTTAATTTTCAAAGACAAAAATTATCTCTACTTGGAACATTAGTTATTTTTTACTTTAAATAGAGAAAAAAATATTATGAAGCTACGAAAATATATGTCGATCCCGACACATGCGCCCTTCGTATGTATTAAGACAACAGAAAAAAATTCCGTAGAAATATAAACGTGAGATGCTTCACTTTTAACGCGAATGAAGATGTGAGTCGTTATTGGAGACAAGTTGCGGCTGTTTTGAATATATATATATATATATATATATATACATATATATAATATCAAAACAGCAATGTATATATATGCCTGCGTGCAGCATAACTATTGAGCATTATGAATTAGCTTGCATGCTGTGTTTATACAAAACAATTAGAAACACAGTCTACGAAACAGCTACAGGAGATCTAGGTAGTCTAGGATATATAACGTTGTTGCTTAGTGTACATAATCCAGTTGTTTTGTATGGAACTGAGTAAAAACGCTAGATGTATATAAACATTAACTTTGCAACCGGCTTATACTAGCCATATGACTAGTATATACCTGTTGCAATTTCCGTGGATAGCAGGTATGTACATAATCGAAATCACGATTGCAATTGTAACCGCGAACGGCTCACGGTTTAGACTGAGTTCGAGTAGGAATCGAGATGGAGATTACTATCGGCAATCGAAATTGGAACTTATTATATTACGCAAAAGTTTAATATTACTGTTTCGCTCGGTAAGAATTTCCTAGTACGATGTACGCGTCCGCCATTTTAAATCCATATTTTAAATAGGCAAAACAGGAATAAAATATTGTAATATGTTCATTAACATATTTAAACGTGGTTAAAATTCGCGATTTGAAAATCGATCTTTGAACTTATGATTGGAAGTTACGAAAAAGGAATTCGTAATATAATAAAATTATTTTTAATGGAAATTCTGAAATACTTGAAAATGAAAGTCCTGTCTCTAATAGTTAGGCACAATTTTAGATTTTTGAGAGATAAACTTTCATGCAACAAAATTAAGGGGATAAGAGTCCTCTCATTTTTAACGTGACAAATATCAATATTGATTTTTACCTTAAAAAAAATAATCAGATTCAAATATAAAACAATAACATAACGTATATGAATTATTTAGTATCATTATATAGTACTGTCCATTAAGATCAGTGCACTGATTTTAAAACTAAATTCATTATCTATATGGAAACTAGTTTTGGTATGACGATAAAAAAAAAAAATTCTTTCTGCATTTGTTGTTCACCACGCGAGAAGAGTTCCTTAAGAAATATTTTAGGACTCTGGGGACATTTGTTTACGTTCAGGTAAATACATTTCCTTGGCTAACACGACTTACACACTTCTGGATCTATTAACCAGCATTTATCATATTCAGGAATGTGAGGTGACTTATTCTAAAACACTTAAGAAATAAGACAATTTTACAAAGTTCCAATGTTATCCGATTTGTTAGAAATGAAATTATTTCTTGCGGGTTCTAAAATGTAACATACCTAAGTATACATTCAATGTGCGTGGATAAGTACACTCGTAAATATGTTATATTATAATAACGGTTTAATTTGGGTTAGAATTTCGAAATATATTGACGCGAATGAAACTACAATGAGGTTTATTTAGTTTTGACTTTGGTAAGATTTGATTTTTAATAAGAGAAGAGAGTGAAAATAAAGATTTTGGAATAGTTAAAATAAAATATGTATAATTCTTAAAATAACTTGCATAATCGCCAAGACCTGCATCATAAGAATTAATATTACGTTGAAACCTCTTAAACTAGTTCATTTTCTGTGACAGATAATCATATTTTCCCTCGCACATATTCTAAACACCTAAACATGTAAGAACTCTATATCAGAAAGCACGCGCCGCGAACAATATTGGTTCACATTCTATCACATAACGTGCACATTCCACGATAACATTTTTATCAGCAACAGCTCCTCAGATCGGGAGGACTTTGAGGGGCCTGCAGGGGCCGTGGGCCCGAAGGGGCGTCAGGTGGGAAGTGGGGGCGAATTTGCATGCGGCGTGGGCGGCGAGCAATTGATTCGTCGCGTTTTGCCCTTTGAATACCAATCGGAAAGATTAAATTGATATAACTCACTCACAAGAAGAATTCGTATTACGTGAGAGATCGTGATGGCCGCCCGCGTCTCCATAAATCAAATCTTTAATTTTGGTCCGTGATCGAGAAATTATGTGCGGCGGAGGTCGGATCGACGTTCTCGAATTGATTAATTAATCTCGAAAATGGTATTCTTCAGATTAAATTGTACTGTTTTCAAATAAATACTCATTACACATGCGTGAAATACATCGAATGCGAAATGACTAAATACAGAAAAATACAGATGTGTATTGTTTAACTTTTACGTATATTTGATTTAATGTTGGCAAGAGACGGAAATGCTTTGCAACGAATAGCGTGCAGATATTAAACGAGTTATCGTCCAATTGAAATTAATTATTGTCTATATTTTAGTGACATTTATCGTGGCTCTTTACTCTATTCACGAGTGGATTTGTATAACTTGGATGTGTATGAATGCTAACTAAGAACGAGTGGGTTATAGGTATGTCATATTCCTTCTGTATGTCAGCGACGTGATCCTTGCGCTGTCCGTGTGCACATTGCAGGAGATGATAGTGTAGTAACGTGAACGATTCAAAAAAAAAAGTATGGTAGTAAATGATATGCGTGATATCAGCAGATATGGTTTGATAGAATATGCAGTGACTAGAGCGGTAAAGGTGTTTAAATATGGTGTGGTCAACAGGAAACGACAAACGATAGTAGACCGGTCATAAAAATCTGTAGACCAAACGTGTGTGATGAAAGGTTAACCTTTCAGAGCCGATGTACGATGGATATCAGCGATAGAAGAAAGGTTATATAAAGATAGCACCTGTAGTATGTGGAGATTTGCAGTCTCTGCCTATTAATTTAGGAAATAGGCATTAGGTTGGAAAAAAACTGAACCAGTGTACCTACATGGAGTTCGTTTAGAATAAATTAAATATCTATTTGAATAAAAACCAAAAATCATATCTATTCACACAAACACATTCACACAAAATCGGGACAGTAAACAAAATCAGAAACAGTGTCGGGATCGGAATACAGAGTGCGAAACTGGGATTATTACGAGACCAGTCAATATCTATAATAGACCAAAGAATTTATTCTGTGTCCACGCGAGTGAAGTCGCGAAAGCTAATATCAAATAAATCAAACATGTAATTAGTACACATCATGCTTTGCACTGTATCGCCTCTTGCATTATTTTTACAAATATTTTTTAATATATGTGTATTTTTTTTTTTTTTCAATGCAGAAAAATATATTTATTGACTTTACTCCATATCACGATATTCTAGTTTATACTGAACAAGTGTATCAAATGTACAAAATTTATAGACGTGATGGACGACTTCGTTTGCTGCGTTTACGCAACTAAAGTATTTGACCATCAGACGACGACAAATCTTCGACACTGGTAACATCGGGACTATAATGAAGAACATAAACTTGATCCAGTTCGAGCACGACAAGCCGCGCGTTGTTCCGACAAAAGTCGATGGTCGGTAACGAGAAAAATAAATCCTCGCCGCGGACGTACGTTCGGAAATCTTCGCGCAATCATCTCGTCGCGCAGGTGGGACCGATGTATTATTCAGGATAATGATTGCGTCCGGCGCACGCGGATCGGCGTGCATTATTGATGCGCGCTGACCGGCGCGCGCGCCGGGGACGGACTCGGCGTGCACATCGTACGCGACTACGTACAAAATTGTTTTCAACGCGAATTTTATGTTATCGTGTTGTTGTGTTAAGTGACTCGTTTTTGTATTAGTAATTCATACTAGCTATTTTCTGCTTTTCCTATAAAGCCTTTAACAGACTTATTTGTGTAATATCATTAAATTTATTGTTTGATAAAAAAAGCTTTGTAAACTTGGAAAAATGATATAATATCCAAGTCTTGTATTATTATGTATTGATGTCGTTGTTTAATACATTTTTAATAGATAATTTAGATGTATTACACTTTTTAATCTCATAATATTAATTCTTTCCTAGTGATATAAATATTATTCATCGCATTGAAAAAACTTATTAGAATTAATTTTATGCTTCTAGAGTTCAAGAACACAAAAAATATATTTAATTTTGAGGTTTTAGTTCATACTGTTTCAAAACAGAATGATGAACATTAAAAAAAATTCTTATTGGCGTTAATTCAAGTCATATATACTAAAAACTCGATTAACCGGACTAACTGTTGTTGTTAGGCATCCGGATAACCGAATGTATGAAGAAAAGCGGGTTTTTTTAATGAATCAATAATATTTATTTTGTCTTTAAGCGATAACACCACTCTTTTACGCTTTGACATTTTTAAATTTGTATACGTAGGACGCACGTCAGAACGGAAGTAACAATTGTCGACAACTAAAATAATACGACACGCGTGGAGCGGCGATCAAGCGGGGTGCGGGCGGGGCGTAATGCAAGTTTCGACACGTTCATGTTAGAAGAAATTGGAGGCGGTTGGCAGTCCGGATAATCGCGAATCCGTATAACTGAGGGCTGGATAATCGAGTTTCTTCTGTATATTGTATTGGCTTAAATTTCAAAATATATAGGGAAAGAACCTAATACCAAATCTCATTCTTTAAATTTCACTGAAACATTACTATTTTATAATATGTACATGAATAAAAAATATGACATATTATATTTTATTTGTTGTCTGGACATTCAATTGTTAGTATTTCGTAGTAACAATTTAATGCTCAGAAAACAGTTCGATTTCGTGAGGGTCTTTCGAGATAAAGTTGTTCAACACATGGGAATCTTTTGTGATGTCCCCAAAGCATTTGATTGAGTTAATCACAAAATTTTTGATCGGGAAGCTAAGTCATTCTGGAGTTACGGGCCTAGAATTCTGGTGGCCTTCTGAAATTGTATATGAGTTACATGTTTCAGAGAGTTGATATTATTGACATGAGATCGCCCGTAACTGTGGTCCGCATTGGGATACATCAAGAATCAGTTTTTGATTCGTTTTTGTTTCAAATTACTTTTAATGCCACACCCGGTCTTGTGGGGGATATTCATGCGATAGTACAGTTGGCAGATGAAATTTCATTATTACACAAAGACAAAAGACAACAAACCGTCTATGACGATGTAAACATTCGGAGACATCCTGAATTTAAAAATAGCTTATTGTAAATAAATCAATGTGTAAAATTTTCACTTTCTAATCTAATACATGGATTTGATACCATTATATTAGGCATTGAGAAAATAGAGTTTGTTGATGCTACAGTATTCTTTGAGTTTTCTAGATAACGACCATCAACGGGGTCTGCGTATCAGTATGTTGGCAAAAAGATTTAGTTCTGTTGCATATGCAGTTACAAAGAGAAGTAAATTGTCAGACATCCATACGACAGAGTGGTCTGATTTGGCTGTTTTCATAGCCTGATGTCGTATGATATCTTGCTATGGCGACATACCACAGATATAAATGGAATTTTGGTGCTACAAAAACGGGCTGTTCAGACCATTTACAGGGTGGAACCTAGAGTATCTGTCTTAGAACTAAATTAAATGAAATTGAAATCTTAACTGTGGCATTTCAATTTATGTATGCAAATTTAATACATCTACAAAGGAGATCGGTATAAATTCAATACAAGAAATAAAAATAAATTATGTTTACATGTTACTCGACAATCTAAAATCAGGAATTCACTTAGAGGGTTTTGTGTGTGCATGTTCAATAAGGTCCAGGAAAGTAAACAATATCTACCCTTAAATAAATTTAAAACATTATTAAGTACATCCTTGTTAAAAAAGGGTAATTTAAAATTTATGAATACATATTTATAGGGTAAATATTTATGGATATAACCAGCTTGTCTTTTTGAAGATTAATTTCCTTATGTTTTAAAAACCATATATGTTTGACTGTTTAATACAATATATTCAAATTTGACGAGAAATACCCTCAAGTTTCTTGATCTTTCTTCTTAAAGGATAACTGCCTTCTAAACGAGTGGTACAAGTGTCAAAGAAACAAAATGTAATTTTTTTTAAGATATTGTTACGTATTTGAAACGTTATTCATAACCTACGATATAAAGGTATAAAACATTATATTCTACAATATTTTCGATATGCTTTTCAAAGTAAACAGCCGTTGTGCGATAAACGATGGAAAACACGCTGATCAAACATGAAAGTCATTCTCAAATTTCGATGTTCTTCTGCAAACAGGCAGACTGCTATGCTTTTAAAATCTTATTAATTAAGACCTGCAATATTTTTACGTTGCGGTATGAGTACATAAAGAAAACAAACTGTGCCTACCGATTATCCGTTTCAAAAATAATAATTTAGGAAGTCTATCTGTGAAGAGATATTAGGAAAAAACTTGTACTGCATCAAAAATGCGAACTAAATATCGAGGGCAGTGCAGCAACGGCCCGAGTCCGTCCCCGCGCGCGGCGGGCGCGTGCTAACAGGCGTTTAGAGGCGGCCGGCCCCCGGAGACGCGCCGGCCCACGGACAAATCTAACAATGTTTTTTGTACGCATTTATTCCCTTCCTCGCTCTATGCCCCTGCCCCGTAATCAAATAAAATTCGCGTCGGCTCAAGCTCCGACTGTATAACATCTGATGGAATATTTTAGTTTGTTCATTTCACCGTTCTGACGGCTCAATTGCTGCGTAAATGCTTTACAAAAAAAAAATAATAAGGATAATTGATGAAATCAGAATTACTTTATAAGTTCGGATTAATTTTAGTGTATAAATTATGTAAATACAATGACGGCATTAAAGTGTTACAAGTTCAGAATAAATTAAATAGAAAATTGGAATAACAAATACGTTTAATTTGCGGAGGTACAAATAATCAATGGTTCTTAAAAATGATATTTGCAAAATAATTGTTTTTAATTATTATTCTAAGAGAATATGGCCCGTTTTAAAGAAGTTTTTTGTGTTCCAATGATTCTATTAATTTGTATTTAATTTTGAAATGCACGTTCGTCAGGACGACACCATAAGCATAAGACAATTCACATTTCTGGAGGATCAAGGAGGGGAGGGTCATGATCCTCGTGACCCCCTCCGCCTCCTTGACCTACCCCTTGACTCTCGGGCTGGGTGTTTGACTTACTATTGTAAACGAATTAAAGCTCATAACGTCAAATTATACTTTTCGTCTGTGTAATTGTTGACGGTTTACTGTACATTAAATTGTTTAAGGATTTTGAATAGTCTTATAATACCCGGCTGTTGCATTTGAGTCTTATTAGTGAGTTCACCAAAATTGATTCTGGGAAGTTGTCCAAGTTTTAAAGATTAGGTATTCATCACTTTGACAGTTATTGACATTTCCGTTTGACTATCACTTTTTTTTTAAATAGCATGAATAACTAGCTAAGCGAAATTAGTGCCACATTGGAAATAAAAGAAAGATCAAAACATTTCTATACAAATTTCAGAAATATCTTTTATATTTCTGAAATTCGCCGACATACAAATATTATTCGTTAAAATGGTTCCCTGAGCAGAACTTTTTATGACTATTGAGCTATCCCACTTGGGCTATAATACATATTTAGTTTTCAGTTTTTTTTTTGGGGTGAATCTTACAAGTTCTCGTGGTCAAAATACGTAAATGATAAATAATATGTTGATATATTATTATTTTCAAGTTTCAAAGATCCATTTTTTATCCAACTGTCCCAGAGGGGTGATGATGCTTTTCGAGTGTATGTGTGTACATATATGTATATTTATTTGGCACGCTTGAACGGCTTAATATATTTAAAAATATGACGTATACTAGCCTGTGTTTTGTGGAAGCAATATAGGATATACTATTTGAAAATGGAGTCTGAAAAATAAAAGACGGGAATAATAAAAAGATGTTATTGTAATCGTTCACTGTCTACCTTCACTGTGCTTTGGACCTCAACTCGTATACCTTTGCAGAGGGTCATGTATCTCTTAGCCGAGTAAAAACATTACCTTTTGAAATCATAATAACCTTGACTTAAAAAATCTGTTAAATCGGCCTCACGATCAAAAATGTTTAGAAGAGTTTCAATATCAATGGGATTTTCAGATTAAATTGATATCAAAAAAAATCCTGAAGATTGAATCTAATTATGTTTAATTTCTATTTTTTAAAACCTCTCTTTTATTGATCTAACTTTATTCTTTATTAATAAAATTAACAAATTTCAAATACATCCCATTATTTAATAAAATAAATTAATATAAAAGCAGTATCTAATAAGAGAATCATAGCATGCTATAACATCATTTTAACCTTGATTTTGATACACAATCATACAAATAAAGTCTGTATAAGCCTTTTAACTAGACGAGATCCAGTTAGTATATTACCGCATAAGTCTTATTAAAGCGTCAGTGGTTGCTTTAAATGATACAGTAGTTACATAGTGGAGCTTATTTACACTAAATATAGAAGATTTTAGTTTCAAGATTAATTTTATTAGATCCATTTCCGTTTAAAACCTTTATACATATATATGAACCGAAGTTTGTTGAAACTTTAAGCTTTACAAAATGTGCGTAATAGATAAATTTTTTGACTGATATTTGATATTTTTTGATTAATATTCAACTGTAGAAAGTCAGAGTCAGAGAGAAAAAACTTTAAAGTGAGTTATATATTTCCATAAGAGTATGTTTTTTCTTTCTTTAGACTTAAGTTCTATAGAAAAGAAGTTAGACACGAAACGTCTTATAAATTTGCATTAAATTAGTCCTCTAAGTATCAGTTTTATTGTTGCGCTTGTAAATTTTATGTGAATTGCACTGTTTCTCATCTCAATTTTAATGCGCCTACAATAATTGTGGAATTTAAAGAAAATTTATGAAAATTATTAATAGTGCTATTAATATTAACTAACATTTATTATTTGATTTTCAAATATTAGTTAATTTTATGTAGTGACTAATATTCATAAAGATGTATAACAGGAATAAAAACTTATACATTTCGTTGTTTAAAAGTGATTCGTTTTATTGATTTGTAGGCCATCTAGACCAAAAACAAGGCAATTTCGTTTGTAATGTCAAAGTACGCTCTTAACGGTATTAAAGCTCCTTTTGATTTACAAGATCGTAGTTAAGAGTTTTGTACAGTCTTTGGTTCATACAACAAATTCATGATTTACTTAACGATAAACGTATATTACTATGAAGAGCAAAATACAGGCTATAGTTTTTTAAACCAAATTGATAGTTAAGGTTTCTTCGATGACTGATTAAAAATCCTTTTATTTTCAGATACTGGACACGTGATAACACAAATTACTATACCCGCTTTTTGATCATGAAGATTACAATTACAATCAGAAATGTCTAAGAAAAGTCACTTTTTTAGCAAGGAGCCACGAGTAATTTACCTTTCACCAAAACTTTTTAATAAAGATCATACGGATCTATCATTACATTTTAACTCTTCGCTGGACCTCACTATGATAGGTTGAAGCTATATAAAGGAGTTATACAACACTTGTACAACTTTGTGTCACTACGTTCCCAAATACTTCTGTGGTAGAACTGATGTACTTCATTGCGACAAATATATAAAAAATAGGTGTTGTACGGTATTTCCAAACAGATTTAGAAATCTTTAGGGCTATTAAAGCTTTATCGATTCAGTGATTGACCGCCCGACCTACTATTTATAATTAGGACGTGATTGTAAACACATTTTACGTCAATACTAATGGGCATACAAATTTTAAACTTATACCACTGGATAGTTTAACTCTTTCTCTTTCATTTGCTGTTTTTTGCTTTTCGATTGAGTTGGTGCGTTCGCAATGACCGAGATTTTTGTACGTGGGTGTCACATGCGCGTTCTCGCTACACATTTCGACGCTCCGGGCACTCGAAACGCCTGGAGTCCTCAATAATTTGGCGAAAACAATATTTCGATGGTTCGCCTTACGTTAGAGCAAGTTTGGAAAACACATAGCTGGACACATAGAGCTGTCGCCTCGGTGTTAGGAATAATAGAGACGAATATTTTTTAGCATACAATTATTTCTTAAATGGCAACACAAAATTAATCAATCAGACTTTACTGAACGTTTAAGTGATTCGAAACGAATATAGGCCAGTCTTATCCTCAATGAATCTAAACACTCTTACAAATCAGCCTCAAAAAAGAAATTATGCACTTGAAAGTCTCTCCAAAAATGATCCATGTACAAGAGTCCTAAGGAAGTGTCTTATATGTTACCAAGAATACAAGAGCTAACAAAAAAAAAATTAATTTTGCATAAATTGTGAAATAAAATGCGTATTATGTTCACTCCAAACAGGTAGAAATTGTTTCACACATTATGTACAATACGGAATTCCAATATAAATAGCACGATTATTCATCATATGAAGATAGTGAAACTTTTTAAATTGCCTTTGCCAAAGTATCATCAAAAAATTTAAATTTTATTAATATAGGATGTTTGTGTGAGTTGCGTTTAACTAGATGTTTATGAATATCACATAAAAATTGATTTTGTCAGGTATACCTAATTAACAAAAATTGTGATTTTATAACTCTGTTTTTTTTTTTAATTTAATTTCTTAATAAACCGCCTTTTTTATTATAATTACAATAATTGAAATTTCAATGGTGTCAAATGTTTACAACCCCTGATAAAATAACCTGCTCGCCCGTTTGGATGTACTGTTGGCAGGATGTGTTTTGTTTCCATACTAAATGCAGCCTACCAGCAGGACGTGGATCGGCTTCTAGCAGGACGCGCTTTTCTGCCTGGCTGTTCTTCCGGAAGTTCCTTCTAGCAGGACTAGAAGCCGGGCGATTAATCATTAAGCGTACAAGCGATCACCATCGCTACTTTAACTCTATAGGTTGCTCTAGTTAGTCATTTAGAGTTCTAATCCAATCTTTGAAGCTAAATTTAGTTTGAAATTAATCCATATCACCTTTAGCGACAATAGAAAACCTCTAAGCTATAAAATTAGCTACCACCAATACTTAATTGTTACTGTTGTTATGATAGGTAGTTTTCTTATTTAAATATTTGCATCGCAAGTAAAATTAAATAACGTTTTAAAATTATAAATGCATTAATGACATACATGTATATAAGATGGTGAAATTATAGTGCACCAAAAAACTTATAGAGAATCAAAAGAAAACAGCTTCGTTCAACTAACGATTTACAGTAGTTGAAGTGATCCATTCTGGAGTTTAACAGAGAAAACTTCCAACGACGTTATCGTTTTACAAAAGATGCAGACAAAAACTATCGTACTCGGTTGTACTACGGTTGCACTCGGGGAAAAAAACACCACAAAGTGTTGTTACACACAGAATCCTATAGTAGCTAAATTAAATAGTTTATTTTACAGATTGGATAAAGTTTTGTAAATGGGTTGGATGCTATATAGACATTTGAAACTTATGATATTTTGTATAAATATTGATTATTGCCTTTTCCCGCCAAAAATGTAACGATGTTATGTATTTTTTTTAATCACTTTTTAATTTCTATCAATCGGGTAACAGTTTGATTTATAACCTTTGCACACCTTTGCAAATTATAATTTTTTTTTTTGTGTATTGCCAATAAAAATATTTTAACACTATGTCGGATTGTAGACCAAACAACAATAAATTGCTTCTTCATATATATATAAGTTAGATAAACACTATTTACTCCAGTAAAATAAACTTTAGAATTTATAGTTAAAGCGCTCTGTATAATATTGTAAATGTTAATGATGTAAATATTTCAAAGCATAAACAATCAGGACCGCGACGTTCGTCGTTAAGAGAAAAATTTGGAAATACCCAAAAACTACTCACCTTAAAATAATATTTTATAATTAGGAATAAACAACATTGAAAAGTAAAGAAGTTTTCTATTTGAGGTATATGTACATATTTAAAGTAAACTTCGCGCTTTTAAGTGAAGTTATCATTTCGATATAAATACTATAATTATATGATTTAACGACAAAGTTGTATTGTAAAAATATTACTATTTTGCTTCATGTAAAAAATAAAAGGATAAGAAAACAAATGTTTTTAAATTAAATAGCCGGTTTCCAGCTTCCACTTCTGCTGATACTTAGCTATAAAACTTAAGTGAAAATTATTTGTATTTATGATACAATAATTTTTGTGAGGATTTCGAGGCACATCGAAAACATGGATTTAATGAAAAAAGAAACTGATAATTGTCTTTTATTAAATTTATCGTGCTTACGAAGTAAAATGATATTATGCATCAAATGTATGTTAAAAATCTATTATTTATAATATTGTGTATTGGTCAATCGATTTCTCATAACGACCGGTAAATATTATTTTTTTAATGGAACACCGTTTAACTTATTTTATCATAATTAAATTAGTGTAGAAATTATTTAATATGACGACATTAAATAATTTCGATATTTATCGAGGTGATAGTAGAGGGCATTCCAAATACCGCTTAAAGTGTGAGATTTTCCATGTCATAAGTGTTCGGAAGCTTTGAGATTGTAAATTATTTCATACTTATTCAAAGCTACAACAACCTATCGATATTCATTACGAATAGCTGTTAAAGCGATGAGCTTTTAAAGCGCCGCCGCTATCGATCCAGAATTTAATCCAATTACCCAATCGGCTTGATTTCTGTTGACATTGGATGTTTGCGAGTACACCCACGGTGACCATGTTTCCCGACCTATACCGTGAAGTATGACAGTCATTCTGATTCGGAAAACAATAACATCTAATAGGTTCGTTTTCCTTGAAACGGGAAATACTTTAAAAATCGCAATTCGTTTCCTTTGTGCAACGCAAAAATATTTATTTTTTCCAAAAAAAAAAGAAAACGACTCATTTAATTAATGTATCACTTCAAGTAATTCAAGAAAAAGAAAAACAACAAGTCGAACTGTTTTATAATTTTTTTTTAAAATTATCACTTTGAATTATTTTCATTTTTCGTTGTGTGTAATCAATATTAACATAACAAACATACTTAATAAAAAACTAAGGAATTGCGAATGTGTTGTCTATGTACAAAAAAAAAAACTGATACGTACGTACTATACAACCGTTTGGTATGTACGAACTATACAACCCTATCTTCCATCAGTTTTTTTTCAATAAAGTAGATATAGGTATCAAATATCTTCGTATTTATGATGCGTTGATTCTGTGATACATGCAGCTGTCAAAATTACCTATTTAAAATCTTCACGTCACAAGACCGTTCCCGTGTGTAACAATTTTTTATAAATTGGCTATCATAATTCTCAACAGGCGAAGTTATATATTCGATATGACAGTGTTCGAAACGCAGACTTCTCTGGTATAAGATTAACTTTTAATTCATTGATGTAAATGAATTTTCCTTCGGCCAATTAGGTTTATATGGTTG